>CAUYRH010130203.1:0-12872 GCA_963574655.1 Perodicticus potto | reverse complement strand
GGGCTGGATTCGAACCTGCCTGCTCAGGTATACATGGCTGGCGCCTTAGCCCGTTGAGCCACAGGCGCCAAGCCAATGTCTTCTTTTTTTTTGAGGATGTCCATGCCGTAGTCCTTGAACCACATTCTGAGAAGCAAGTCTCTGGTCAATAGTCTGATACTTCACCCTTGCTGTGGCTAGCTCTGACCTTGCATGGTCCTAGAAAGGGACTTATGTCTTATTTTTAACCCTTTAGCATTTTAGGACAATCAGACAACAAAGGAGCAACACAAGTTTTGTTACTCATTTTTTTCTCAGCTTATAAATATCTTTTTCTAACTTTAAAAATGTTTTAAAATTATATTTTTGTGTTTTATTTTGTGTTTTTCTTTCTTGGACTGTTTAGAATCAACAAGGTTCTATGAAGCAATTTTAGTTTCAAAGAGCAATTATAATCAAGGACATTTGAAGAGTTTTATTTTTTTTTAAATTCATACTGCATACCTTCATTTTTAAATGATTCCTTTTGATCCCAACATTACTAATATGTGAAAAAAATTACTCACATGGCATAAAATTGATGAAATATGTTACTATCAAATAGTTCAATAAATTTTTCCTACCTTTAAAAAAAAGGAGAAAGCACCAAAGTCATATCCTCTGATCCCAATGTTATAAAATTGTCATCTTTGGGTCACAGGGTTGTAAGACTGGATAGTTAACAAATAGTATAGATTCAATAAATGGATCCATTGGAGATTTTAAAATGTATTCTTCTAAATAAAATTGGAGTTGAAGGTAAAATTTTATATTATTTAGAAATTTATTGTTATTTGTTGCCTTCTCTTCACATTGAACTTGTGCATCAAGGAAAGTGTGCTGCTTACTCCTAGTAATCCAAACTTAGACGATCCTCAGTAATACTACAGTTAAAGTGTTAGGCTTTCATGAGTTAGCCCAGGTATCTGCTGTTTATCCAAATGATTGCTAATTATCTACTGAAGTCCTATAATGAGCTAAGTACTGGTCATGCCTATGGCAAAGATAAGAATGAACAAACCCAGGTCTCCGGTAGCTGTGTGACTCCTAACAGAGGCCACATGCACACGAAGACATCTAATACTAGACAGAACATAGTGGGTGATGAGAAAATAGAGATTCCTTTCAGGCTGGGGAAGGTGGGAGAGGGATAAGGAGAAGATTTTCCTGAAGGATGCAGAGGCATTTGGGGTCTTGAAAGATGATAAAATCTCTGAAGTTCAGGTTCAGGGTCAGGGATTTAATATGAAGAAAGGGAGAGAGGAGACTGTGGGAGAGTCTGAGAAACATGTACTTCACCAGCATGCATTGGGTTTAATTCATTATAGATAGGGAAGAAGTACACATTGAATTAATTACCATTTTTCTAAGGATAAAACTTAACAGGAGAAACAACTAATAACCTCTACGCTTAACTTCCAAACAATTAAAAACACTAAAGTTATTTATCTCACATGTTTTCTTACTCCGAGTATTCATAGATATTAGAAGAATGAACCACCTAGTATGTCTCACCTCTGCTGGAAAAATATTTCTATATTTTCTTTTGCCATTGAAAAAAAATCGGATTATTCTGTTTCTATCTCTACTGGAAAAACAAGTAGTTGTTGAATGCACCTCCTATGTTCCTAAGATCTTGGATTCAAGTTGTATTTATGGGGTCCTGTGGCAACGATGAATAGAGTGAAGTACACGCGTCTGAGTTCACATGGAGTGGGTCATGCTCAAAAATATCTCGGACCTGAAATAAATGGGGGGCTCTGAGAGAAATCAGGAAGTGGCCCAGAGAAAATAGTAAGATTATCTGACTCACATTTGTGCATGAGTTTGCCTTTTAGTGTGTGCACAGTGAGATCTCAGTGATAAGCAAGAGCCCCAAAGAATTAGTTGCAGGGGTTCACTTATGCAATTCTCAGCAAGAACTAGAACAAATGCTTTTTAGCACTAGCTGGAAGAACTGTTTTGAGAAACCACAAAGAGGCACACAGTTAAGTTCAAGTCAATTGGCAAGAAAGAAATTTAGCAAACAGCATGAGGAGGTCCATAATTCTTTGGTAAAAATAATGATTCTGTTGGCAAGTAAATTATTTCCCGAGAGATGAATTTTAAGAGGACAATTAATGCTTTTGATGAACAGAGTAGCATTTACATTGTTCTCCATGAGTCTTACTTTTGGATTCTCTTAGAGAGCATTAGTGCTACTAAATATATGTCTATGTAACCTGCTTACATGATCAAGGTTCAATGTGTGGTTGTAAATCCTATAAGAAAAAAATGTACTATGTTGAGAGTCAGGAGACCGAGGATTTATCTGACCATAGCTCAGACATCTAATGAGTTTAATAATTTGTGCTATTTAAATTCATTGCCTGGGCCTGGCTTGTTGGCTTATGCCTATAATCCTAGAACTTTGGAAGGCCAAAGCAGGCAGAGTTGAGGAGTTCGAGACCAGCCTGAGCAAGAACAACACCCTGTCTCTACTAAACATAGGAAAACTAGCGGGGCATTGTGATGAGTGCCTACAGTCCCAGCTACTCAGGAGGCTTAAGCCTAAGAGTTTGAGGTTGATATAAGCTATGATGACACCATGGCACTCAACCCCAGGGGGACAGAGTAAGACTCTGTCTTAAATAATAATAGTAATAATAATGTTAATTTCAATGCCTAGTCCATTGTTTTCCCCTCACCAGATTCAGGAAGGTGGTATGTATTAGCAGTTGTCAAACTGGAGTATGTAAGATAACCCACTGAAGGGTAGAAGAAAATATAATTATCTTATAAATTTAATCAGCATTTTTATGCATTCTAAAGTAATATGATTATCCTGGTGGTTAACAAATTGAAAATAAATATAGAAGAATATGGTACCTGATAAACCTACTTTACTTTTTGCCAGTAGTAGTCAAGAAACTCTAGCAAACATTGCTCTAGCTGACCTCTAAGCACCTTCCAATTTTCAGTGTCTGTGATATGAATGGCTCAATTTTACATTTGCTTCCACTTCTGCATACAGGAATTGAAGAATTACATTCAGTTTTATTTCCTGCTTCTCGTTGACTTCCTGTCAAATAGATTAGCCGGTGTCTCTCTGTCAACCTTGACCTCCTCAAGGGCTAAGGCCCTGGTACTGCTCCTCACCCATAACAGTACCCAACAGACATCAGGTGATCAAATGCGGATTTGTTCAAGGAATGAATCTCCATTTCAAGAAATGTTTATCTGCTTTGAAAAGAGAACATGTGGAAATTAGTTTTTGATTCTCACATACAAATAGATGTTTATATGAACTTATTAGTGGCAGGGTCCACTTTCTTTTAATATTTAAATTTTCTCATTTGAGACTATCCTTGCTGACAATCTTTGCTTCTGATAACATCATTCTGCAGTTCTTTTCTCATTAAAAGTTGATGAAGCCTTCAGATACGGAAGCAGAAAAATAAATGTCTGTCACATGAAGCATGTTTTTCCTTGACATTAAATGCAGAGTGGGAGAATTTCTAAGACTAGAGAATATTGCATCTTTGGACAGGAAATATTATATCATCAGAACACCAAGAAAGAAAGAAAAAAATGTGTCTTGCTCTAAGACAGTACTCTGAGGGATTTAAGGTTGATGGGTTATTTTTCCATGCCACACTTTTATTTATTTTTGGTCTAGTAAAAAGAGACATTTCTGACAGGTTTCCTACCACCACTGAAAGTGAACCTGGAACTGAGAAGTCAACGATTTAACAAAATGGAAAACTCCTTCAGGGAATATGAAAGAATCCAAGTTTCCAAAGAATACAATTACTGTCTAGTTCACCATATTTGGCTACTCCATTGTTGGCAGATTAATCTTGAGTCTGTGGAATATAGGCACATCAATAAAGAAAACAGCATAAATCTATGTTCTTGTCTGGCTTCTCCGAGGCAGAGTAGAGAGAGGCATTTAAGTGTTATTGTGGGTCTATGTTTCATGATTTATAAACCTCCATTTACGACACAAATCCTCTATGTAAATTCTTCATAGTATCGTAATCAGTTCTTATGCAAATTAACTAAGATGTGGAGAAGAAGAAAAAACCTGTTCCACTGATATCCCTGGCATATTGCCTCAAGTTTGGGGGCTCATCAGATTTATCCTTCTTGTGCTTTTCACTTTCCATTTCTTTGGAGTCAGCTAATAACACATTTACACCAATGTCGCCTGAGTCTCTAATCAGCGATCTCACCCCAGATGTCCATATCCCATTGCCCACTGTACCTTTCCAGGTGGAATTCTACACTGAAGGTCCCTAAATGAACTGAGGACTATGTCTCCCTTTCTACTGCATTTCCTTGCATGCCCCATTTTGGTGAAACGAACCATTAGTCCAGTTGACAGAGGGACTTGGGAATTATCCTTGACTCCTTTTTCTCCTTCATCTATGTGTTAGTAGTTTGTGCCATTGTTTTGACAATTTTCTACACACCTTTGCAAAATGTAGGCTCTTGAGAAGAAAGGAATTTTCCCTTTTCCCTACATCACTTGGCATCATGAAGAGATGTGAAATAATGGGTGAAAATATTTACAGCGAAGAAAGCAGGGTAAATTTGTCCACAACTTTAGTTACATGTGCAGGTTGTTTGAATATTGAGATGAAGAGCTATTTGGTTGAAGAAACTGCAGGTGTGAGTTAATGAGTTATTATGCAGGAGACACACTGTGCACCTGTGTTTAGTGAGATGGCATCATTGCTTGTTTGCCCTGGGTTCAGTGTGCTGGTTAACTAATCCCTTGAGAATTTTGGATGCCTCTTTCTGCAGCTTGAATGTCTAATATTTGAGCCTACAGGATTTATTTTTGGCTTGGAAAACCCTCACTGCACCTCATTTGTTGGTGAATTGTTGACTAAGTTGGATTCACCTGGTTCTGTCACTATGGAAGCAAGAGCCGTTTTAAGATAAGAGATGTTGGCTAATGATGAACTTGGAAGCTGACACTGGCCAGATTTGTTTTAAGAAACAATTCAAACCAAGTCCTCTCCTGGCGATTTGTTTTATTTACTGAGGTCCAGAAATACATTTTATATCCAGTCATGCAATGCATCAGCGGCAACCCAAATGGAACACATTCACCTTGGAGCTAAAGCCTTCTTAAGAGTTTCAAAACAAGTTTTGCCAAACCGAGAGATGATGGAGATGAGAAGTAATGAGCCAACTTATTCAGATGAAGTGAAATCTCAATGTAGCCAGTAATAGTCACTTTATTTGGAAACCTTTCCTCTTTGTCTATGTCAAAAAGGACTTTCCCAAGTCCCCCCTTTTCCTGACTACTTATTCAACGAACTTTTCCAGGAACTGACTTGACAGATAAGCATGATCTGAGCTTCCAAGGGCAGCTTTTCCTTATCATGATGAGGTAATCAGGCCCTTGTGATTTGACACCAATAGAATAGGCTTGGATGGAGGGGTTGAGATATAACTTCACGCTGTGCTCCACCCTTGTGTGTGCTGAGTGCTTCTTTCACACAACTTGGTCAATTCCTTAGTGATTGGGACAGCGTTTTGTTTTTTTTTTGTTTTACCATTTTTAATTTTTATTTTTTAGAGCTTTTTACTTTCTAGAATCAGACTAAAAAGCACAGAAATATTACTTAGGAATCGGGGACTTTGTATTTTTTTGGTATTGTATTGTATTCTTTGTATTTTTGCATATTTATTTTCTTCTATGGAAATCATTCTAAGCTGAGTAAACAATGGTCTATACTGTTTCCCTTTTTGTATGAGAAAATGAGGAATGCCCATGGCTTACTCCTCCCCTCCTTTGCCTCCAACGGATATAAAATATGCCCCAAGAATCTAAAAATGGAAGCTGCTTTTATTACAGCTATGCCTGGAAGCAGGAAAATCATTAGACACAGTGTCAATGTTGCCATTAGAAGTCTTACTCTTTGGGTGTTTAATGACAGTCCCTGAAAGTTTGCTTCTGGCAAAAACGTGACCCCCGAAGTCTCAGCTGGGAAACAGATTGTAAATGAATTTTCAAACAACCTGTCCAGCTGTGCTTTTGGTTATCTTTATAAACTGAAAAGCCGCTTCTATGACAGGATTCAATTCCATTGGAGAGTATGCTATAAATAATGCCGCTGAAGTATTTTCAATATTCAATTTAAAATAATAGCTCAGTAACCTAATGACTTTTAGAAAATAGGCCTCTGCACAAGAAAAATTCTACCTGATCAGAAATTAGGTAGACATGTATAACAGGGACCTCCTAGAGAGACTACCTTAGGGTCATGTATTTACTCAAAAGCCACATTCTGTATGACTACAATGTCCCTCTAGTATAAAATAATAAAATTCTTTTACCTTAGTAGTGATGAAAATAGAGACACTGATTAATAGGATGACTTAGCAAGTCAGCTGAAGACTCAGAAACCAAAGATATATCCCACAGTGGCTGATTTTATAAGTAGGGCAGACACATCTGGATCTCTATATATTCTCTTCTTTTATGCTCTTGTGAAAAGCCCCTAGAGTCCATTTCTATGCGCACATTCTCATCTCCCAGAAAGACTTCTCACTTGCATCCTATATTTCTCCTAGTCTTCCCAAATAAAAGTTTTCTCAACCGCACTTGTATATTTCACATAGCAGAGACTCAGACTTCTGGGCAATAGAAATGCTAAGCTCCATTTGCATGTCTAAAAGCCACTTGTTTCCAAAAAACCAAGTTCTTCTGTGCAACTATTGAACATTTGCAGGTGCAGTTTCCAAGAGACTGAGATGAGGTGGCAGCAAATGTGGCCCTTGAAGTGAAAGATGATCAAAATAAATCTAATGATCATCATCAAATTAGCAACAACTGAAAGTGAAAGCAGGTGATGTGGTAATGAGCAAGCCCCCACACTGAAGGGTTCATAATGAATCTGATAAGGAGCTGAATTGGAAAGGATAATGAACACTGTGCAAACTGTCTTAAAAGCTTGATTCTTTTTGTCTATCAGTATGCACCTGGCATCAGATGGACCCAAGAAGCCTAGCCTGCATGCTGGGCTGTCTCTGAGCCTCTCTTCCCTTCGGATCTGTCACCAAGTTATGTAGTTCCTTTTGTTGAAATACCTCACGGATTATTGTGTCCTTTGTACCATTTAGGTTTTTTTGTTTGCTAGTAGTAAGTGAAAGACTTTGGTTACTATAATCAGAAAGGAATGTACTAGAAGGGAGCATGAAAGCTCTCAGAGAAGAGGCATCAAGGTGTCTCCCAGCATTGGTGGCAGGAATAAATAGTGAGTTGCAAGAGGGCTGTGTTGTGGGAAAGGACAGATGCCAACTGTTATACATGCTCCCATCTCCCTCCTAGAGTTTCACATCCCAAGGAAAGAATATGTAGTTGACCAACTTCACATGTCCTCATTCTCCCTGGCAGGGGACAGTGAAACACCTTGACTGACTGGGTGTTATCAAGAGGAGTCGGGGGCTGGTTTTCCTAAGAAACATCGGAGTGCTGTTACCAATGAAAGTGAGAAAGTGTGTAGAAGAGCTAAAACCAGCACATGTCGGCCACGTTCCTTTAGACTGGGCTCTTCTTTCCAAGCCTACATGTCTTTATTTTTAACTTAGGCATTGGGAAAACAGAGTTACAAATAAATGAAATTTGTGATATAGCCTTCACTTAATGTATGGATCTGCTGAGGAATGTCTCACCAGTGAACTATAGAATCTGCAGGAAAGTCTATGAGGCACAGGTCTGTTACTCAGATTTTGAAAGTCTTCCCTCTTGTTGAGTGAACATCATTCATTCTACTGCTAAAAAAAGTATTTATTGAGTGCATGGGCTATTATGACCCTCATAGTCTATTATAACTAATAGATATAAATCCTAATTCAACACATCAGCTCCATTTCTGTATTTCAGAACTAGAGAAAGTAAATCAAACATTGTAATCTAGAGGCACATATACAAACAACAGCCAATCAGAAACCATGAAAATTCCCATTCATGACAGCACCTAATAATATAAAATGGCTAAGAAGTTACTTATCAAGAATGTATGTCTAATATGAAGACAGCTATAAAAATGTACTGAAAACCATAAAATATGACTCATGCAAATGGAGAGACATAACATTCATGGGTGGGAAATCTCACTGTTATAAAATGCCATCACTCCTCAAATTAATATAAAAATTTCACATAACCTCAATCATAATCCCCAAATTATTTTCTGTTTGGAACCTAACAAAGTTATTTTCAGATTCAGCTGGAATAACAAATGCATGAGTCTAGAAAAGGAGCTTTTGAAAATGGACAAGAGGGGCGAGAGATGGATTTACTGTATATTAAAGTAAACCATGAAGGTAAAAGAATAGAAACAGTGGAGATCAATCTCAGTGGAACAACAAAATCCTGACATACATAGACATATATGTACACACACACATAGACATTTAAAATCATAGGTAAAGGATGATGGGTGTTAAGATAAGCAGTTTACCATATGGGAAGAAAATAAAATCCCTGCTATACCTTACATTTCACATCAAAAACTATAGGCCCATACCAGAGAAAAACACTGGGAGGAGGGTGGAGAGTGGCTTTGGTAATTTCCTACCTAAGAGGTACAATGTAAGGGTATATGGCACACTTGCTGGGTGAAGGACTCAACTCCAACTTGGGCTTTACTTTGTAAGCATGAACAATGTAACCTAATTGTATATACTTTCATATTAATCCAAACACACACTAAAACAAATGCAGTTGGTTTCCAATGCAAAAACAAAACCACACAACTTTTCAAAAAGTGAGAAGTACACATTACCATTAAGAAATACCTGGGCTTTCTACGGAGGAGATAAAATGAAGTATGCAAAACTTGAAGATGTCTACCTAACCTCTTTCCCTTACACTAACAAAATATAACATATTTAAAGGTACAAACACAAATTGAAAAATGTTTACAGCCTGTATGATAGTCACAAGTTTGTAGTAGATAAAGAGGAAGTAAAGTACCACGTGACAAAGATAAGCTTCTGAACGGATTGTAAAACAAAGGTTTTAAACTGGCAATTCACCAAAGAAGAAATACAAAGATCCAGTCACATGTCATTAAAATTCCTTTCCTCAGTGAAATTATAATAAATGTAAACCAGAATAAAATGGAAATTGATTATTAATGTAACAGTGATTAATAAGATCTTGGGTAGTAAACATGTGAATGAATGAACTCTCTTTTACATTGTTGGTGGGAGCATAAAGAGATACAAACTTTCTAGACAATTTGGGTAAATGTCTTCAAAAACTTAAATTTTAGCCTTTCTATTCACCCGGACATTTTATTTTTAGGCAGTTAAATAAATAAAAATCCATATATCTAGCTATAAGGATTATCATTGCAATAATAATAATCACTATAAACAATTCAAAGATTGGTAGAATTATGGTCAGTTCATGTGATGCAGTATTTAACGTCATAGAAAACACTCACTTTAAATTGTTGAATGAACAAAGCAAGTTACTTAAAACTAAGAAACATATACACATATGTAATGTGTATGCATGAATATATTTAGATATATATTCAATTATACATATACATATAATTAGATGGACACAAATATTAATAATTGTTATTAATAGGCAATAAGACTATAAGTGATTCTAATTTTATTTCCTTCTATGAATCTATGTTTGCTAAATTTTTCACAAAGGATATGTATTACCTTGTGATATAAGATGTGAGAAAAAAATGAAACGTATTTAAAAATGGATGTGGTTTGTTTAAATTAGTAGAGATTCTTTTCTCAAATGAAATTTTATGTGAAAAATGCAATTCATAAAACCAAGAAAGGGGTGAGGCAGGATGACAGGGCTGGAGCCCTACTCACCTGGTGGATGTTTCTGGGGGCCTACTTTGAAAGGGCAGGGTTCAGGGAACTCTGCCGGGAAATCACTGCATGTTAATGCCATCTCCAGTATCCATGTGAAGTGCCACTAGTGAGCCCATCCAGGGCCCTGTAGTTGCTGGCTGCCTCTACAGTTACCCATAAACTATTTAATAATTCATTCCATTTTATTCACAGTAGTCACTGTTTTATATTCTTTCAGTAACCATTCTTCTAAAAAATTTTCTAGATTTTAGCTTTGTACTGTATGGGTTTAGTGTGGATTAGAACTAAAAGGATTTTATTATTACATTGAAATGGTCTTAGAGAATTTTCTACACCCTCGCATTTTATTAAGGGTCGATATGAGAAATGACCACATGAAGAATGGATCTCCATCTTCTCAAAAATTATTATTAAATACCTTGTCCATTTGGGTGTGAGATCCTCTTATAGCTGCATTTCCACTAAGGATGCATGTGATTGAAGTCTTCTAACATTTTAGTACCAGAAAAAATTTGCCCATTTTTATAAATAAAAAGGGCTTCCTATTATAATGCTGTATTATTCTTATGCAACTCATCACATTTCCCTTTTGGCTTTGCCTGCCAGAAAGCTCAGAGCTATATTTATTGCCAAACCACAGCAATAAACAGCTGCCTAATTTTGCAGAAAAACTATCTCAGACCACTTGAGTGTTTACCCTCAACTAAATGGTCCCATGATATGCATGGCTTATGTTATGAGTTGTCTCAAATCCAATTTGAAAATAGGCAAGGATTAAATAATAAACAAACAAACATATAAATAATTTGGACCAAGCAGCCTTCGTCTTTGGCAATAGAAAATGCTCACGCTCACAGTTTGGTTTATATCAAATGCCTATCATATATATTGTCCAAATCTGGAACACTGCTCTTGAGTCAGTCTGCCCCTGGTGCAGCCAGGGACACTTGAGTCCTTCTGCTACTGAGATTCATACCCATATTCACTCATTCCATGATAGTGAATTCACTCATTCCACTAGCTCCTCAGAGGGTGGTCTTCTGGGAATCCCACTAAGGATATCTGGTTGAAAGGGATAATAAAAGAGCAAGGTACAGATAAACTAGCAATTCATACAGCTTCCCACGGACTACAGCCTTTAAAGTAGTTAAGAGAACAAGACTTATTGAAATGGACCAGGAAATAGACAATTTTCATGCATAGTAATGAATAATTCTTAGTGAGATGTATGTGTGTGTATATGTTTATTACAACTCTCAACAGAAGATTAAAAATGTTAGGTAGTTAAGATACTCCTTTATCTTTCTGAAAGGTCAAATGTTCTTATTATTAACATTACTTAGATCATTTTACCAGTGATGTGCTAAATAAGGCACAGATTGTAGAGGATGGGGCACTAGATTTTTTTGAATGACTATGATATAAATGATTTACTTACATTATTTCATTTAAGGGAAATAGTTATTCTCTTTTTTTTTTTTTGTGGGAGGCATAATCTCTTCAGAAACCTCCTTGATACCACAGCGATTCACTAACATAACAGACTTTATGTTGGGATAATTTGTTTACAAGGTCCTGGTAGGGTGGAATTTGGGAATAAAGTTCGGATTGTAGTGGCACAAGAACTGGCAGGGTAGCTTTCCGTATTAGCAGCAGATACGCTGAAAGCTCATTGGGAATGCTTGGCCTGTGGGATTAGGATGGTATTGGGATTACTTTACCTTGCAGTAAGGTGCATCAACTGATTAGAGAAATAGGCTATTATTACCGCAAAGAATGGCCATGGCATTCACAGGGGAGCCAAGATCAGCTAAGGAGTAAGTAGATCGGGCAGATTCTTGAGTGGAGTTTCATTCGAGGTAGAAAAGCATGGTGCTCTAGCGCACAGGGTCTAGAACTGAATTTCCTAGTTTTAAATCCCAGTTCTACCACTTACTGTTAGCCGAATAAACTGGGGATAGTCTTTTACTTTGAATTTTTCTGTAAATTAAAGAGATCATCGTGAAAGGCAGCTACCTACTTCTTGGCTCATGGTATACCCTTGGTACATGTCAAATTTTATTTTTATTTGTTATTCAGATTTAATGAATCACCTATGAAAGTGTAAGTACCCTAGGATACATACCTGGTTACTAATTAACATTTAAGGGGACATTCTCACCCTTTGAATGTCAGTGAAGATGTAATGAGCTGAGAGGCATCCGATTGAAATCTGAGAGAAGAAGGGAACTAGGCCCCGGGAGGAGAAATAGCGTTGACATTTTGCTCAGAGCCACAGTGATTTCCTTACATGGAAAAACACCCATTCAGAGATCCAAGCCCAAACACGGCTATTGCAAAAAGCCAATCTCATTACTAAATCCAGATCTGGATTGGTGGCCCTTGGGGCCTTAGGGCCTGCCCCTCTCTCTATCAACTGTTCCAGCTCAGAGGACTCTCTATAGACTTTCTGTGATATGAGACATTAAACCGTATAGTCGCCCCATTCACTATTTCTTTTTCTTACCTGCCATGGAGAATGTACAGAGATTCTCAACACTGACATGTGGAGCTGTGCACACCTTGGAGAGGCTGCTTACATTGGAACCTGCTGTTTACAGCCAAGGGAAATGCACATTTTCTATGAAGCAGCTCTATCCCTTCACGCTCCAAGTGGAGACTTCCATTTGTAAAGTCATCCATCACCACTAAGCAACCGTCTTTTCAACACACCTCCTGTCCAGCCGGGACAGAAGAGGAAAAAGCATTCTGGAGACATTGCATTAAGTGATTTTGTGCGAAATGGATGAATTAATATTTTTTTTCTCTCCTCGGGCTACCTGGGAGAGGCTGATTCTGACACAAACATTCACATTCACTTTTTTTTTTAAATTATTTTTTATTGAGTCATAACTGTGTACAATAATTCAGGCTTGGAGTACAGTGTGCGGGCTTCCCATACAATCGGAGATATTTTTATCAACCTGATTAATGTAACATTCATGATATTTTCTCATTTA
>CAUYRH010130200.1:0-87439 GCA_963574655.1 Perodicticus potto | reverse complement strand
TTCTTTTACATATGATTTTCTCAGAAATACCTCATGGAAATAGAGGAGCAAGATGGCAGACCAGAAGGATCTTTCAGCTGAGTTCTTCTAGTATGACTGGGGAAAAAAAGAGAACCCAGCTATACCAGGAGCAGGGACCTTGCCTGGAGTTGTAGCTCTGGGAGCACAGTAGGGTGGTGGTGCACAAGAACAGTGGAGATCTGACTTAGTGGGCAAGTGAATGGGAGCCAGCAGGAATGGCTGGCCTTTCCATGGAGGTCCAGGGACAAGAGGAAGCCTTTCCATAGTTTTTGGTTTTCAGGGGAAGCTGCGTGTTGAGTACAAAGCTTGGAAGAGTGAGCAGACTTGAACAGTACATAGCACCCAGATTTGAATACTGGGTAGAGTGGATTTACCATCAGTTCAGTGGCTGGCAAGGCAGCCATACTAGGAAGGTCCTAGCTGCCAGGGGCCTGGCATTGTGGGAAGGTTGTGAGAGGGTCTTGAGGGTGAGCCTTTCATCATGGGCCTAAAGCATGGCCATCTCTGTTCCACCTGTCTAGATTGGGCTTTCACTCTTGGGGCAGGCTAAGTGGCTCCTGCACCCACCTGGGAACTGTTGTGAGGGGGCACTGTAAGACCTGCCTCTGAAGGATTCTGGACAGCTTTTATATCCCAACAGGGCAGGGACTGAATGCTGAGGAAAAATCAGGTGATTGCTGAGGGCAAATAAGTTAGGAATCAGGACCATGCTTGGAAACTAGAGAGAACTTGCTGCTGTGTTCTCCTTCTCCTGAAGCCACAGCACCACCTTGTCTCCTGGCAATATATTGCAACATGTATATATATATACATATATATATATATTCCTATTAAAGTTGTGACTTTCTGCTACATTTTTTTAAAGTATTTTTTTTTTCATTTCTGATTGCTGAGGTTGGTACTGTTTTTTGGCTATTTGGGCTTTTTTTGTTTTGTTTTGTCATGTTTTGTCTTTGCTAATTTGTTGGGATGGTTCTATTCTTAACTTCCATTTTTACTTTCATCAAGAGCAAGGGCTCCTATATTTTTGGTTACAGTATTTCAGCCTCATTTATTCTCTCTATTTCACTCCTCTCCTTTCTCTCTTTTGATAAAGACTTTTACTTTTCTTATCTTTCCCACATAAATCACTTATAACAACAGTTATGCTATCCCCTCCTGTTTTGAGACTTTCTTCTATATTGTTTTTTTCTCTTCCCTCTCTCTCCTTTATTTAATACAACTATTTTAAATTTTATTTATTTATTCATATTTAGTTTTTAATTTTTTTCTCAGAGGTGTGGTGGCAGACTTGGTCTGGCTGGGAGGTCATGGCAGTAGTCTGGTTCAAGGAGGCCAAGAGATCATGGACTAGGGAGCCCTTCTACCTTTGGCCCTGGAAAAACAGTATTGGCAAGTTCACACAGCAGAATTTTTTCTTTTCCTTTTTCTTTTTTATTTATTTTTTCTTTCTTGTTTTTTATCTCTTCTTTTCCTATTTTTGGCAGAGGTGCAGTCTGGTTTTGCTCAGGCTGGTAAAGAGCTCCTGATTTCAAGGAACCCACCTAACCTAACCCCTCAAAATCTTGAGTTACTGGCATCACCTGAGCACTGTGCCCATCAATACCATTTCTCCTACCATTCTCCATGTCTCTTCCTGTCCTCCTTCTCTCCTGTTCTTCAATTCTTTTCCTTCATCTCTCTTGATTTTTTTCTTTTATTTTTCTCTTTTCTTCTTTCTTTCTTTTCTTGTTTCTCCTTGCTCATTCTTTACCTTTCTATTCCTTTTGACCTTATACCAAAAGGCCACTTCAACATCTAAGCTCTGAGACAAGGTAATCAAATCAAAATATAATACATATTATATAAAATAGTATATATTTATTTGTAGTGTATCATTTTATATAATACATATTATACAGGGTGGCCATAAAGTTGTATACAAATTGTACACGGACTTTAAAATTGCACATGTACTATAATCTGTAATATAAAATATATCAAATATAGTGTATATAGATTTATAATATGTATTCAAATATATAATGCATTACATAAATACATTATTATATGTAAATTTTGGACCATAAATAAAAAATAAAGCCTAAAATGGGAAAGATTTTACTCTTAGATTCTTAGCACTCAATTGAAGTATTGATGAGACCTGGGGAGAAGTGTAAGAAGTTTGGGGGCAGGGGAAGGAAGGATCGGGCAGAAGAAATCAACAACTTAAAGCAGGGGAAAAGTGTTTGTGGGATTTCAGGCCTTCTGAATAGTTACGGTTAGAGACCTGGTATCTTGGATGAGAAGCAAAGGTTTTCAAATTCCAGCTGCTCCAAGCCCCTTGAGGAGTGCCAATGTTGGTGTCTGGAGAGCTCATGCTTGGCAAGAAGGAGCCTAGATTTTGTTGATGACGCTGGCAAAATGCAGATGAGGACAGAACAACTACCTGGTGAATTTGCTCTAGTTGCTTATTCTGGCTGTAGGGATAATTCCCTACAAACCAAACCTCAGCCTGACTTATCACATTAGCCTCTGCTTTACGAGGTGGGGCTTTCTAAGCCTCCATCTGGCCACCCAGACTGCTCCGAGGTGTTGCCAGCACATGCATGAAAGCACATTTCCCTGGGGGTGTTTTTCTGACCTTGCTACCTCAATCCAGAAAGTTCTGTGAAGTTTTCATTGCTCACAGAGCCTAACTCTCTCACACCCCCACTATTGCATGACTTCACCTCTCTAAGATGACAGCCAAGATTATCAAGAAAATTCCTGCTCTGGGTCATGCTCACCTAATAAAAAGACTGTTCTGACCAATTCTCCTAGCAAGAGATAGGGTCTAACATCCATCAGGGCAAGAATTATGCTTCCTCACCCAAGTATTCAGAATGAAAAAAATTTTGAAAGTCAACAGATTGAACTCAATCTACCAGTCCAGGAATATTATTCAGTTTTGAGTAAAATGATAGAAAATAACTCCAAATGGATCGTTAGATTAGATTCTCCATTAGGGGAATCCAAATTGAATTGATGATAAGAACGAAAATAGAAAATGTAGGCCAAGCTCAGCACCTGTGGCTCAGTGGGCTAAGGCGCCAGCCATGTACACCTGAGTTGGCTGGTTCAAATCCAGCCCGGGCCCGCCAAACAACAATGATGGCTGCAACCAAAAAATGGCCGAGGGTTGTGGCAGGTACCTATAGTCCCAGCTACTTGGCAGGCAGAGGCAAGAAACTCGCTTGAGTCCAGGAATTGGAGGTTGCTGTGAGTTGTGATGCCACAGCACTCTATCCAGGGTGACAGCTTGAGGCTCTGTCTCAAAAAAAAAAGAAAGAAAGAAAATCTAGGCCAATAATTGGATTTTCCTCAATTGTAATGAGGAATCCTCCATTTTCTGCCTTTAATTGTTTTCTTTTGTTTGCACATATACTTGTGAATGACTTGGAACAATGTCAAAGCAAATTAACAGGGTCAATGTGAGGCAGAGTCAAAGGCTCCAGCCTGAGAATCGGGAGGCCAGGGGGCTGGTTGATACCTGCCTTCAACTGCTTTTGTGATCTGTGTCCATCATGTTGCATCCTTGAGACTCTATTTCCTTTTCTATAAAATGAGAGAACAGGGCCAGCAATCCTCAAATTGTTGACTTTTTGACTTTTTATGCCTAGTCTCTCCCACCAACTCAGCAGCACCTCCAGAGTTGAGATGTGGCTTTTTCACTTTTATATACACAGAGACCAAATATGCATTGGTTCAAGTGAATAAACTAAAAGACCCCTTCCAGTTCTATATTTCAGCAATGTCATCCTTATTTCCACCTCACGTCTTTGGTACGTTCAGTAAACACAATGCTGCTACACATTGTCCAGATTCCCTTTTGGGGACTGAGGCCCTCACGCCCAGAGATGTTGAGAGTGTTGTGTGTGCCTCCCAAGAAAGGGGCGTTCCAGCTCCAGGTTATGCCCCTTTCCTGGGGGAAGGGAAATAAATGCTTGCTTCCCTGTGCTCCGAGGCAGGGCCACCCAGCTCCACAGATCCCTGTGGGACCCGCTGAGGACTTTAACGTGGCTCCAACACTAGCCACCTTCTCCTCCCACCCAATGCTGCTTCCTTCCCTTCTGAAGTTGTTAATCCAGAGCCCTCTTTTTCCCCCCAGTGAGTTTCTATCTCAGAGTTTACTTCCCCCGGGACCCAACCCACCACAGGTGGTGTCAGGAATGGCCTCAGAAATGGTCTCAAGAAACAGATTCTGAGAGCTCCATCACTGGTGGTGGGCGCAGAGGTGACAGCCCTGGCATGTGCGTAATGATGCCATTATTAACTCTGTCCCCAGTGGTGCCTTGGGATGGAACTCCAGCTGGGAACACTTCGGCCTGAGAAGCATGCGTACATGACAGTATAAACACAGCAGAACTGGATGGCTATTGCTGAAGATAGGTCCTTTAGAGAAGGAAAAAAATGATAAAAGACTGAGAGGAGAGTGTTATGTCTGCAATTAAACTCTAAGTGTGAAAGCAAGGGAGCCCCTTGCCAGCATGTAAGAAACTCTTGCAGCCCAGAAATTCAGAGGATAAGGAACAGGATTTAATCATCAAGAGAAGCCAAGCTCTTGAGAAGGTTAAGGTCCCCACTACTGAGGAGGCTGAGTCAGGAAGATCACTTGAGCCCAAGAGTTTGAGGTTGCTGTGAGCTATGACGCCACGTCACTCTACCAAGGGTGACAAAGGGAGACTCTGTCTCAAAAAATAAATAAATAAATAATTTAAAAAAGAAAGTTAAACTCCTGACTAGGCCAGGGCTACTGTGGCAAAGTCAGGCTCTAACGTGGCAGAATGGAGTCTGGAGCTGGGGTGGGGATATCGACGCCAAAGCTCCTAGATAGCCTGCAGGAGTAGCCACCCCTCCTTGATTGCGGTGTTTTTCCTCTCACTCACAAGATGACTCTGAGCCCTCTGCCTTGAAACTCACTCCCAGGACCTTCCTCCACCTCCCTCCTGGCACTAGACCAGGAGCTATCGAGAGTAGGTCAAAATGTAACTTGGGCAGGGGAGTCCTGGGTCCACTGAGGGAGGGGTGGAGTGCAGTTAACATGTACTAGCAAAAGCAGAGGGGCATGGCGCTGGGTCCTGAAGGGCCTGGATAAAAGGCTCAGAATATCAAGTTGGATAAGGCATCCCTTATCAGCATTAGAGCACTCTGTTGTAATACAGGGTTTAACATCCTGGCAAGGGCTTCAAAAGCTGGTGCTAATATACTGCTAGAAAGGCCCTCGGAAGGAATAGCTAACACCAAGTGACAGAAATGCCAGGTCACCCTGGCAATTTTGGAAGAGGGAATTAAAGTCTCAGAGAAATGGGCATGCTAGAATGGATATACTTTTAGGGCCAGAAAACCTTCTATTTAGCAAAGTGATAAGAAATGCCCTGGTGTTAGGGTTGCTGGCATTTTTGAGAAGCTCAGTGGTGGCCTTCATTTGAAGACCACAGCTGATAGTAGAGAAGACAGTGACAAAACTGGGCTACTGGGGATGAGAGAATTCTAGAATAATAAAGGCCAGCACTTACCCAGCAGAAGCAAAATAGATGCAATTACTATAATGAGCTGGCAAGGTAGTAGTACATCCTGGGGGCACTCGGGAGAGTCTAGGGATGCAAGATGCTCATTGTTAAAACAGGGACTGTCCCTGGAAAACTAGATGGTTGATCATTCTAGGGGTGACCCATGTAGAGTTGTGGAGATGGTTAATAGAATGAGGCATAGCTAGGGGCAAGAGAGAGGGACAGACAAGGAGGATATTGTCCAATCTACAAGCAAAATAGATCAAACATTGGCACGCTGAGGGCAGCTCCTCCAATTAAAAGTCAACAGCCAGCCAGGCACTGTGGCTCACGCCTGTAATCCTAGCATTCTGGGAGGGTAACGTGGGTGGATTGCCTGAGCTCAGGAGTTCAAGACCTGGCTGATCAAGAGTGAGACCCTGTCTCTGCTAAAAATGGGAAAATTGGCTGGGTATTGTGGTGGGCAGCTACTAGGGGGGCTGAGACAGAAGGATCGCTTGAACCCAGGAGTTTGAGGTTGCTGTGAGGTCTGATGTTGCAGCACTCTACCTAGGGTGGCAGAGTGAGACTGTGTCTTTAAAAAAAAAGGCAACAACCCTCTCAGTTTCCAGACCCAAGCCCATTTTCAGACACAGAGCACATTGACTGAGAGAGAGGATGAGTCCCCAGGAGGAAGAACTGGAAACACTATAGCAAATACACATGGCAGTGATTTCTCCAGTCCACTCCCAAAGGGACCTGGGAGATATCCGAATATTTCAAGGAGTGATGGACACAGGGTCCAAGTTTTCACTGATATCTGAGACCTGAAGGGTCTACATGATCTCCTGGTAGGGTGGGGGCTTATAGGAACCAGGTCATAAATCAAGTATGGCTCACTGTGGCTCCTCTGAATCCACAAACAAACCTAGTGGTCACTTCTCCAATCCCCAGAGGTATAATTCGAATGGACATACTTGACGGTTCACTGAGCACTTACAATGGTTCCTTGGTTTGTGGGGTAAAAGCTAGTGTCATGGCAAAAATCAAATGCAAGTGTTTGAAATTGCCCCCTCCCGAAAGCCAACATGGCTAATCAAAAAGAAGATTGCATCTTAGGAGGGGGAACAGCAGAGACTGGGCTACCCTTAGAGACCTAAGGCTGAGAGGCAGAGACCCCAGTCCACGTCTCTCTTTAATCCTCCTGTCTGGCTCCTCCAGAGGCCATATGCTTCCTAAGGAGGGCAGTGGACCCCTGCAAAGTAGTAATCTCAGTGGTAGCTATGGGGTCAGAATTAGGATTTTAATTAGAGCAGGCTAACTCTCAGGCACATGGTATGTTGCCAGAGATCTCGTGAGTGCATCTTTTTGATCCCTGTAAGAAAGGAGAATGAGAACAAGTTGCATTCACAGGGCATGGACACCAGCACACAGTCACAATCTTGCATCGTGGGGAGGAATGAAGCTATAGACCAAATAAACATCAAGACCAGCCAAAACGTGCCAACGTGACCTGACTGTCTGGACATTTCAAGGGATGTAACACTGGTTCCCTGGATTGATGATGGCACCTTAATCAGACCAGAAGAGCAAGCAGTGGCAACTGTAGGGGAGGTCCTGGGGAGACACATGTGCCCAGGCGGGCAGGAAATCCATCCCATGGAGAGTCCAAGGCCCGTTTTTGAAGGTGACTGGACAAATGAACAGTTGCAGCCAGAGAAGGGAGATGTCTCTCAGGCTCAGACCACGCTGGTGAGAGAGGGTCTGGTCAAACTGGCAGCCAAGCCACCTGGATCCACAGAGGTATCAGCTGAGGGGGAGGGAAATTTAGAAGGACTGTAAAGGAAGGGGAGCAGGAGCTCCTTTCGCACCAGCTGCAGTGGCAGTGGTTGGAGCTCATCCCATTAATATTTTCCTTATCTGAAGCAGGAGAGTCTGTGGCACAGAGGTGGGTTGCAGTGGAGCCCCGGTTCCCTACCCTGATCCTCTCCTGCAGCACCACACATCATCCCGCAATCCCCTGCAAGTGTGGATGACTGTGTGTCCCTCTGGGCTCCCCACGGTGATGATTCTCTGTTAGGCCAACTTTAGTCGGGATCCTGAACCTTCTGTGGCCCATCTGTGTACTTGTAAAATCTAGTTTTAGCAAGAACTCCGCTAAGTCAGTTTGGTAAGAATCCCCCACCCTCAACACCTGATCACCCTGTGTCTGGTCTCCTTTAATATCTGGTTGGGTGCCTCGTCTTCCACTGCCCCCCAGATGCTCTCTGGTCACCCTGGCTTGTCTTCAGCTAGCATCCTGTTAGGTCAGTTTATCCAGAATTTTCCTGACCTGTGATGTTTCCTCTTAGTAATTTTCCATTCATGGATCCTCGCCCTGCCCCTTGGCCAGAAATTCCCACTTGCCAATTCTGTATTCAGAATTCAGCCCAGGTCTGTCCCGAGGTCTCTTTTCCCATATCGCAATAGTCTTGAATAAAATCTTTTTTTACTGCTTTAACTACTGGCAGCTCTGGTTTTGCTCTGATACTCCCCAAGCCCACTGGCACAACTGTCCTCAGCTGAAAGGCTTCTCCCAGGGCCATAGTCCCTTCCCTGGGCAGCCTGCTACCTCCGATGACTGTTTAATGCAGAGCGCTGGCTCGGCGCCTGTGGCTCAAGGCGCCAGCCATGTACACCTGAGCTGGCGGGTTCAAATCCAGCCTGGGCCCGCCAAACAACAATGATGGCTGCAACCAAAAAACGGCCGGGCGTTGTGGCGGGCGCCTGCAGTCCCAGCTACTTGGGAGGCGGAGGCAAGAGACTCGTTTGAGCCCAGGAATTGGAGGTTGCTGTGGCAAGAGACTCGCTTGAACCCAGGAATTGGAGGTTGCTGTGAGCTGTGATGCCACAGCTCTCTATGCAGAGTGACAGCTTGAGGCTTTGTCTCAAAAAAAAAAAAAAAAAAAAAAAAAAAGCAGAGCGCTAAGGGCCTGGCCCCTTTCTACTAACTGAGAATGAGTCTGCAGTGCCATCCCTGTTCCAAAGTCTGCCTGGATGGGCCGAGGCCTTTGTGGCAGCTGTATCGTAGCCCCATTTCTTTTTGGCTCAGTTCTGCGTCTTGCTCTCTCACAAGCATGGACCCCAAAAGCACCCCTCAGACAAATTTCCATCTCAGAGTCAGCTCCCTTTGGAACCCAGCCTCCACCACACAATCTTGCACATCTAATTAAAAAGAAAAAAGACTTTAAAAATGTTTGAAACTTTATGTTTTTAAAACATTATATATGAAAGAGGAGCCTTTAATGCCATCACGTAACACAGCACACCATTATAAAGAACAAAACCAAAAGGGAGTTACAGCATGGCAGGGCATCTCCAGGGAAAACAGGGAAGGTTGTGCATGACCGATACGATCCTGAAATGACAACAGCTTCATAGGAAAATCAGCGTGATGCAGGCTTTATATAGGTAACAGCCAGTTACTAAGTGCTGGGACCCAGGCAAGGGCAGTTCCCATATTATCTCACTTAATCTGAGCAATAATCCTTGGAGGTGGGTAAAGTAATGGCTGTCACTTTGCAGATGAGGAAATTGACGCTTGGCAAGGTTAAGCCATTGGTCCAAGATCACACAACCAATAAATAGTGGAACTGGGTTTAAAACCCAAGACAGCTGATTTCTGCACTTGAGGGCTTCCTCATGCCCTCCTGCCTCCTTACAGGAAAACTCTAGGATATCTGGAGACTTAGCATTGCCTTGTCTAACATTGATCCAAGCAAAAATCTTCCACTGGAATTATTATACCCTGAGAACCAAACCTTATTTTTATCGAAAGCTATTAATAGGAAAAGGGGATTCACTTGGGGAATTTACTTTGCACTCATGTTTGCAGAAACATATTAACTCCATAGAATAAAGGATATTTTGATAAATCTGGCTTTACTTCCCAAACTCTCTGGCTTGATAAAGAGATGACCAAAATACGAGGCTTTGACATTATTCATTTCAATAACTCTGTGAAAATCTGGTGCTCAGGACCTACTGGCTTACACCTGAAGTTTTAGAGAAAAATATTTTGAGTTTTCTAAAATGTTTATAGCAATTTTCACTCTTGTTAGAAGTATGTCTCTAAGGAATTGTAATGAGTATAGAAGAAACCAGAGAACAATGATGCTCAGGCCTCATAGTATTTGTCATTGTCTAATTGCTTTCTAAGCAAAAGCGTTCTACCAAATTATTTATCCCCTAAAAACATACTTTGTTTATTATAATGGACATTGGATTCTAAAAAAGGATTTGCTTTATTGAAATGTACTTTGTAAAAACATGTAGAACATATACATTTTGCCTGATAAATATTTCCAAAAATATGGCTTTATAAATATATATGTAATTAAATTAAATATGTAAGCATTAGATAACGTATGCATGGAATTTATTTAACACTCATTGAGGCATACATAGGGCATTGTTCTCAGGGGATCAACTAATTTAAACTTCACATAAATCTATAAAGTGAGAATTTATTACATTACATAGATGAGGAAACTGAGTCACGGTAAATTTGATGAACTTGACCAAGAACTCATAGAGGATGACTGGCGGAAGTGGGTTCCACACCCAGGTCTTTGGCTTCAAGGGCCTGTATTCTTACGGGGTAGGATTAAACCAACCAAACGAGGACAAGGGCACCGACCTCCTCATTCTTCTTATGTTCTCATACTTTTCTTCCAACCCCTGGGCATTTAATAGGATTTAATTAGTGTGTGTTACAAGATGAGTCCCTAGGGATTTTGAACTTGTCTATTCATAGCCCCAGGGAATTATTTTATTCATAGTAGCCCACAAGCAGTTGTTCAGTTGAATGAATCTACATGTCTGAGGGAATGTGAGACATTTCCAGTGAGTCACAAGCTTACAGGTGTCAGGAATGTGACCTAAATGAATGTTGCAGGTGGGTGGGGATTGTGGCCCTGGGGGTGCTCCCACTTGTCTGAAGGGGCAGCTGCTCCTCGACTCCAGCCCGGAGTTGCCAGTGGGAAAATGGGTCCAGCGTGGACACTTTCCTACTTTTTTGAGAGAACTCAGAAATATAGATGAAAATCCTTATTTTTACAGCAATATTCTTCAAACCATGCGGAATACATCTGTGCACCATTGGTCCTTGGGTGACCATTTTGCAACTCTGATCTGAATGAAAATTAAGACTGTGGTCTTTCAAGGGCTATAAATGGAGGAACATTGGAAAAGTGATCTTCATTTGCTAAATATCTCCCCCAATGATGCCTGAATTTATACTATTTTTAATTTATCCTCCAAGTTAAAGTTAGGTTTTCCACATTCATTAAAAACTATGGTAGGGAGAGGTAATCTAATCGACTAAAACCCACCACCATACTCTGAAGAAATGCCAGACCCTCCTGCTGGAAGGAGACACCATCCAAGTCAAAACCATCCAAGTGGGTTGGGATGTGGGGGTCGAATGGAAGCAGATTCAGCCTTTGACCTCCTCAGCAGAGACCTCTCCAGGGCCTGTCCAGCCCTCAGCCTCCATCCTTCACCACACTGGACCCCACCCCACCTTTTCTGTGAGGGATGATTTTATGAATGAGGGTTTTTGTAATTATAACAAAAGCGACTCAAAGTAGTCGAGGCAAAATAGAGTGAGCGTGACAGTGAGAGCGAAAGAAAGCAAGAAAATGTATTCATTCTAGAAACTGATCTCAGAGAAATCTAGGTCAGCTGTGTCTGGATCCAGGCCTCAAACGGCCTCTCTCCATCTCTCAGCACCACACTCCCCTGTGCTGGCTTTGCTATTTGGCAGGGTCTCCCAGAGAGGTGGCCCAGGTGGCCAGCAGTGGCTTCTGTTTTTCCTTGAACCCTGTAGAAAGAGGAACCTTTCCCCCATTGGCCTCAGCAGTGCACTGGAGCTGACATCTGCTCTGCCTTAGGTCAGGTGTCCATTCCTAGACTCACCACTGTGGTGTGGGATGGGGGGTGTAGGATACTCTGATTGGCTAAACTCGGTTACAGATAACCTCCCTCCCTTACCCAGAAACCAGAATATAGGGTTGACGCTTTCTAAAAATGTATGGACGTAAGATCTGACGGGTGGATGGGCCTCAAAATAGAAATAAGAGGAAGCAGAAGTGGAAATGGATATTGAGCAGGTGAAATACCACCCCAGAGTTCATCCCAGGAGACCTATACAGTTACTCGGGTTTCTTTGCATTTTAACTAATAAGGAAATGCTAATCCAATGGCAAATGAAGCCATTTAAAAGCTTTTCTTCCCCCTAAAGCTTATCTCATTAGCTCCATTCCTGCTCTGAGCTCTGGTCTCTGCTCTGCAGGGCTCTGACGCTGAATCTAGTCTTAGCAGAGGTGATGGAATGTCTTCCACGGACTGCTGCTTTGCCTTCTTCTCCCCAATTTTCACTGCTGTCCTTACTGTGCAGTGAGCGCCTTTGTGAGCAAGCAGAGAAAATCTCTTGGAAACACAACCCCGGGTCTAGTTTGCCTTCCATGACGTGACTACTTACTTTCTCCAAGAAACATTTCTAGTCTCCTAGAAACTCTTTAAGAGAAAAGCAAATGATTGCAATTGACTCTGATTTTGAGTTACTCACTTATACGTCTGTCCCCTACTCTAGCACAGGGCTCTGGGGCGGCTTTATAACCCCACAGCCAGCTGAGGACCTCCTTGTGGTAGGTACTCTGTGATTGTGTGTTGGGTGAGTGAATGTGGGTTTAGTTGAATTTTTCCAATTGTTTCTTTTAGGATGTTGCATGTAACAGATGTTTTTCTCAGGTTGCTATTTATTTAGGAAGGAAATGAAGACTACACAGGAAAAGAGAATTCATTATTATTTTATCTCACATTTTGACCAATAACTGTTAAGCACCTGCTCTTCCACCTTTTCCCAGAGTGTTAAGAAGCGCACATCAAATGTTTCACTCTCGTTTCCTTTCTCCTTGTCCTGCCAACAGGGCTGTGCAGATAATAACAACAATTGCATTTACGCAGATTTCTCTATCAGCCGTGCCCTGGACCAGCTCATGTGTAATATCTCAATTAAGTCTCCCCACAATGCAATGAGAACACTAAGTGTGATTATGATTTTAGGGCTGAGGAAATGAAGATTCTTTCCCAAAGTCACAGAATTGGCGGCGAGAGACAGATCTGCTATGAGCAGGTGCTTTTCATCCCTCTCCAACCTCTTAGGTGATTCTCCTGAACATGCAACGTCTAAAGGTCCAGCAGAAATGGAAGAAGAAGGAGGAAGCTGAATAATCCTCGAAAGAAGAGAACCAGCTTTTGGATAGATGAAAATTATCTGCATTTTGGGGTACTCTTTACACCTTCTCCAGAAGCATCTCCAGAAGATGTCATCAGGGTTTATTCCTTATGGAACTTTCCAGTTCATTAGGTTTCAGTTCATTTTAGTTGACAAAAGATTTCGCTTCTCCAGTATTCACAACACCAGACAAGGATCCGGTAGTAAAAACTCTGTGGATACAAAGATGAATGCTCCTAATCCCAATCTTTATAGAACTCCCAGCTGGTGGGGACCCAAGCTAACAAAAATCTCACTCAGAATCTTAGAGGGTCCAGCAAAGTGCTCTTGGAGCATAGAGCAGAAAGATGATTCCCCAAACATACCTAAGGGGTGTCTTCACATGGGCAGGAGACAAAAAGGATGAGTGAGAGAGAAGCAAAACAGGGTGGTGATTAGGGGCGTGGACTTGGTGATTAGCTGCCTGGATTTGAAACCTGCCTCCAGCACATGCTAGCTTTGGGATCTTGACCAAGTTCCTGTGCCTCTATTTCTCCATCTGTAAAGTGGGATAATAATAATGTAATCAATGTCATTAAGGCCTTGTGAGATGAGATGAGTTACTTTGTTTGTTTGTTTGTTTGTTTGAGACAGAGTCTCACTCTGTCACCCAGGTAGACTACAGTGGTACCATCATAGCTAACAGCAACCTCAAACTCCTGGGCCAAGTGATCCTCCTGCCTCAGACCCAAGTACCTGGAACTGCAGGAGCACACCACCACATCTGGCTAATATTTCTGGTTTTCTGTAGAGACAGGATCTCACTCTTGCTCAAGCTGGAAGTTACTATTTATAAAGTCTTAGAACAAGCAGGCACTGAGTGAGTGCTCTGCAAGTGACTGATAAACTGTCAATCACGTGTAGGGTGAACAGGTAGAAAAAGGTGCAGGAAGCTTCCAGCCATGAGACCACAGCTGGAAGTCAGAAGGTGTGCAAGGCAAACGTGGAGCATGGCACAGTCCAGGGGCTTGGAGTATCCCGTACACACAGGACGGGGATTGAGGAGGATGCTTGCAATGGAGATGAGCTAAACTGCCCAGAGGAGAGCTCAGCACCCACCCTGAACTGCAAACCACCCCATGTATGCAACATAATAACTTTCCCAAGCAGTAACGCCAGTTTGGAGCCAGAGATGGTCACAGGCATGCTATGGATCTGGCTCCCTGAGTGAGATCATAGTAACAGACTGTAGGAGACAGCTGAGTGTTTCTGAAAGGGAAAACCTGGCAAGAAAAATTTTGACATGAATTTTTACAATATGTTCATTGAGGTGGAGGGAAGGAGGCTTTGTTCTGATCCAGGCAGCCTGAACATGTCTGCAGCAGCCCTCATATCAAAAGCTGGCACTGGGACAGGGCACTGAGTCAAGAACCCCAAATCACAGCTCAGTGCTTATTGCATACAACTCAATGAGTCAACTTAAGATTTCTGGATCCACAGCTTCCCCGCCTTGTGGTGTGGGCAAAAGTGCCTTTCTCTGCTAGGAGCTTGATGATGTGGAACACTCAGCAATCCAGAGGGTGCTGTGTGCAGCGGCATGATAATACCACACCTGAATATTCCCACAGCCTTGCCCACTGCCGCACGGTTCCCACAGGTGTGATTAATCCCTTCTGAAAGCTCTGTACACATGTCACTCGGCTTGCCCCTCTCCCAAGAGGGCACGGTTGATTCAACCTGAACTTCTCAACTGCGCTAGGACTGTTTAAACTTGCCAATGGCAGTCGTGTGATTCTAACTGGTGTGAGGCTGTAAGGCCTGGCACACCTGGGAGCCACAAACCCACATAACAGGTGGAGAACAGGTTCGCCCACTCCCAGACACCCTGAAGCGTCATGAGAGGGGCCCCGGGACAGGTAGAATTTCATGCTCTCGTCACAGGCGTGGCAAGGAATGACAGCTCTTTCTCATTTGGGAAACTTCCTTTTAAAAAATGCACAAATAATCTATGTATGCTGTTAACATTAGAAAATACAGACAAAAAGAAAAAAATACAAATTATTTTATAAAAATATAAATTATGTATATAATCCCATCAACCATAGAAATCGATAGTTAAGCTATATAGCATACGCAACTATTAATACATATATCTTTTGCTAACCTATTGTCATATAGCTTTACAGACATTTTCTATATAGCTGAATATTTTTCACAGAAATGGGATCTTGGCCGGCATGGTGGCTCATGCCTGTAATCCTAGCACTCTGAGAGGCTGAGGCGGGAGGATCCCTTGATCTCAGGAGTTTGAGATCAGCTTGAGCAACAGAGAGACCCTGTCTCTACTAAGAACAGAAAAATTAGCCAGGGATTGTGGCACGTACCTGTAGTCCCAGCTACTTGGGAGGCTGAGGTAAGAGGATCTCCGAAGCCCGACAGTTTAAAGTTATTATGAACTATGACACCTTGGCATGCAATGTAGGGTGAGAGAATGAGACTCCGTATCAAAAAAAAAAAAAAAAAGAAAAAGAAAAACAATTTTTTCTTTTGTAGCTTGAAATCAGCCACAAGGGTATTTATACCATAAGGGTATTTATACCATAGAAATTGGCAAATGCTATAAATGAGGATTTTAAAAATTATTTTTGACTCTTACTGATATTTTATGTGTCTCTAAATTCCTTTCAGTTGACAGTACATAATAAGCTCTGTGTTTCAACGTTGATTTATGTCATCATTTTTACCAGCAGACTAGTATTTCACTACACAGGCTGTGCATCCCTCATTCAAACATCTGAATTTCAAAATGCTCCAAAATCCAAAACATTTTGAGCACCAATATAACCCCACAAACTTCCCTGAACACATTATTTTTTCACTGAATTAAGGGTATGCCAGTTTTTTATTTTTATTTTTACTGTTAAGTACTTGTGTGTGAATAAGTGTAAGAAAATGATTGCTTGTAGGTAGCATATAAATTCAGAGTCAGGAACGATAGTGATGCCAAACAGACACAGATTGCCCACGTGGGTGGATGGGGTTGTGATATCTTTGCTTCCTGATTGTTTAGTGTACACCGACTTTGTTTCACGGTATTATAAAAACTGTTGTATAAAATTACCTTCAGGCTATGTGTATATGAGCAAATACATTTTGTGTTTGGACTTGGGTCCCATCCCCAACATTTCTCATTATGTATATGTAAATATTCTAAATTTTTTTTAAAAGTCCCAAACTTTACCTAACAAATGCAATCAATGTAACCTGGTTCTTCGTACCGTCAATGAATCCCCAACAATACAATTTAAAAAGTCTCAAATTCGAAACACTTTCGGTCCCAATCTTCTCAAATAAAGGGTACTCTTCACCAAGAGTTAGTCCAGACGCAGTGATGGAGAGGAGAGCATGGACCAAGAATTGGAACCTTCAGGAAATGATGACATGTCACTCGGGGGTCTGGTGAAGACTGCAACCAGATAAGATTGGGGTAGGGTCGTCTCTCACATGACCTCATGAGAGTGCCATGTCCTGGTGAAGGGAACAGAGAGAAAAGGTTTTGACAACATAGAGATTTTGCTGGTAATGATCCATGCATTCCAGAAGACATACTGGCAAGGTGGGGCAGAATCAAGGAAGTGCAGAGCCCAGGAGATAATCTGGGAGTGTGGACCTTCTTGTAGGAACTGTCAGGGACAGGGCTGAAGAGCAAGATAGGCAAGTCCTGTGATCCCAAGACAGAAAGTAGGGTTGAGGCTGTGTGTGTTGTCAGGAAAGGGAAGAATGAAAGGGCTGGGCCTTGGCTTTGTGTCTTCCAGTTAAGATGTCTAATTATTCTTATTTATGATTGCTAACTCAGCCCTCCATCCCAGTTCTCTACCCTGAAATAGTCTCTCTAGACCTAACACATCCTCATGCACTGTGGCAAGGTGCATTAGAGAATCTTGACCAAAAGCCAAACCCAGGATCATATCTGGTCAAAACAGGAAATGATATGTACAATCTATATACAGGCAGGAGATTGTTTGAGGCCAGGAATTTGAGACCAGCTTGAGAAATATAGCAAGACCCTCTCTCTACAAAACAATTTTTTAAAAAAAATTAGTCAGGTGTAGTGGCACGTGCCTATAATTCCAGCACTTTGGGAGGTCACAGTGGGAGGATAACTTGAAGCTAGCCTGAGCAAAAGTGAGATCCTCTCTCCACAAAAAAAATAGGAAAATTAGCCAGACATGGTGGTACACAACTATAGTCCCAGATACTCAGCAGGCTGAGGCAGGAGGATTGCCTGAGCGTAGGAGTTCAAGGCTACAGTGAGCTATGATCACCCCATTGCACTCCAGCCTGGGTGATATTTTTATCTTAAAAAATAAAAAAAAGTAAAAAAGAGTCTATGTAGATATAAAATATATAGAATTGAGGTTTTTCTTCACCCTTAAGAATTTTTTAAAAATTGAGGTATAATTCATATACTATAAAATTTACTGTTTTAAAGGATTAAATTTCAGTGAGTATTAGTACACTTACAAGGCTATGCAAGGCTAGACCACTATCCACTTCTGGAATGTGTTCATCACCCTGAAAAGAAACCCCATACCTATTATCAGACTCTCCCTTTCTCCCTTCCTTTTAGCCCCTGGAAACTACCAATCTACTTTCAGCCTCTAGGAATTTGCATATTCTGGACATTTTATTAAAGTGGAATCATGATACGTGCTCCTTTGTGGCTAACTTCTTCCACTTTGCATGATGTTCTTAAGGTTCATTTCTGTCATAGCATGCATCAGGATTCTATTCTTTTTATGGCTGAGTAATATTCCATTATAGAAATACCACATTTTATTTATTTATCAGTTGATGGACATTTGGGTTGTTTCACTTTTTGGCTATCAGGAATAAAAATGCTATGAACATTTATATACAAGTTTTAGTGTGGCCATATCTTTTCAGTTCTCTTGGGTGTATTGCTATCCTTAAGAACGTTGTGTCTTAGCCAGGGAAGAAGGATTCTGAAGAACTAAATTCAGATCTCATAAATAATATGAGGACCTTCCCCTCAAAAAGTATACTTCCAAAATAACGTCTGCGTCTACCCACAGTTCCTGGGGAACTATGGGGTTCCAGACCCTTAAAAGAAAGAAAAATCTTACCCTGAGCTGATCACTTGTCCACACAGAGCAGAGAGGATGAGGCAGTTCTTTGTTTTACTACTGAATTGCCTTTTTTCACCTTGGACAGGCTTCTGGGAAATCTCAACACTCCTCTTTTTTCTCCCAAAAGACCTACCTCTCAATTAGCCACTAAGATTTATTTAGGTGCTGGAAATACAGTGGAGAAAAAATAAATGCAGTTTCTGCGCTCATGGAGCTTACGGCATACTTGAGAAGACAGAGGTTAACCAAATGCTTACAGGAAATGAAGGCTCCCGTGGTGGCTCATGATACAGAAAGGAGAATCAGACAATCAAGCTGGGCTTTAGTGAGGAAGCCAGAGCCAGGGCTCTGGCACTGGATGAATGACACTCTGAACGCCTTTTTCTGCTCATCTCCCTAAGCTCATTTCCTTTATTTTCAAAAGTGGAACATGAGCATCTCTGTGCTTTCAACCTCCACTTCTAGAATCAAAAAAGAAAGCAGCTCATCTCACAAACCTCCATGGTGAAAATTCCAAGCAAGTTTCCCACTGGACGATGTCCTGGGCTGCGGAGCCAAGCACTCAACTGATCAGCTCTGGGGCTAGAAGGGCAGGCTCTGTTACCCAGAGAAGGCGAGGAGGATGAGCAGACAAGGCAACAAATGCCCACCAGGGCCAGTTCTAGTTTTCTAGGTCAGTTTTGGGACCGAATACGGAAAATGGGCAGGGTAGAGCTTCTGGCGTCATCAAAGACACAAGGCCTTTATCTCATTGCCTGGGATGTCATTGAAAACTTGTAAGCAGGTGAGAAACATGCCTTTTAGAGTTACCAGCCTTGAAGGCAGAAAGAGTTGTTAGGGCCTTGTGTAGTTGTCTCTGTGAGAGGGATGGGAGTCTGAGCCACCAATAGCGGAAATTTTAAAGAGAGAATAGCTCTAAGCGGGGGAGGTGCTTAAAGAATTTGACGGTGCAGTGGATTGGGATGGGAAAGAAGGGGTCAGGCATACACTTGCTCCCCATTTGATAGGTGTTAAAGTTCACCTGTGAAGAACTTCAGGTCCAAAGCAATTAAAAACTATGTTAGAGAGAATTGTGTGCTTCAAATAAAAAGCAAAGTAAGACATATGCCTTGCCCCCAACGAGCTCCCATACATCTCTAGACTCTGCAATCCTCAGAGATCCTGAGATCAGACCTATGGCAATACTTTCACTTAGACTGTGCAAAGCAGGTGGAACGAGACTGTAGCCCTTGCCAGTACCTACCCCTGAAAATGCCCAAGGACAAATGTCAGGAAGCTGAGATAAGTACATGAAAAATGCATGGTGTAAAGTCTACTGAGTCAGCTGTAGTAAGCAAGAATGGAAGGAGAGGCGACCTCTGTTTGGTTGGCTGGTAAGCCAAGGATTAGGCAAGAAAGACAGTGGAGGTAAGTTTTTAAAAATGGGACATTCCTGCAGGTGGAGAGTTGGAAGGGGCATTTCTGATAGAGGAAATAGAGCATGTGAAAATCATAGTAATGGGAAAGCACGCGGTATATTTGGAGAGCAGGGAGTGACTCAGTTGACTGGATATTAAGAAATTGTGAAAGATGAACCAATAGGGTGGGGATACAGGAAAGGGTGAACGATTGTTGGGGCTTTTATGCAATCTTCTGCATATATTAGTGGAAAGAGGAATTGAAGTAAAGGAGATATGTTTTGTATGGAGCACATTTCATCTGAGGTAACTGTAGGACAACCCAGTGGAGCTGCCAGTGGGCAGTGATAAATTACCTTTTGTGTTAATTATAGAAGTTGGGGGCTGAACATATTGTATGTACACGGCTCACTCAAAACATGATTTGAGGGGAATACACAAATACATACCATAGAATATTAAAAACAGAGAAAAATAAGGAAGGCAACACAAATTTAAATTTAAGCCACAAGGTTAACACGTAATTTTCACGCCATAAGGTCCTGAAAAAATACTAGAAGTGTGTAGCAAATTTGGCTTTGAATTTCCTAGCAGCCAAAGCAGAGGGGGGAGCGTGATCAGTTGTGAGATTTCTAATGGATGAGAAATACCTATCTAAAGTCTTCCGGATGGAGGCGAGAAGTGAGTTCTCTGACGTGTATAGATGGCTCTGGGGGAGCACATGCCATCCGAACCCAGATGCCTGCGCATGATCAGTTCTGTCGTATTTCTAACTGGAGGACTGAAGAGCCAGGGTGCAATTCTCCATTCACTTTTTCTCCTGGCACGGTGACTGAGACTGCCAAGGAAAATAGAATATAGGGAAAGAAGGGAAGAGGAAGGAGAATGGACAGCTGCTGTGTGGCAGGAAGAGATGTGGGAGAAAAGAAGAGAATGAACAGTGAGATCCTCAGAAAGAAGGCACTGCAGTATCCCAGGAACGAAGACAGACTGTTTCCAGAGGGAGAACCTTAGTGAGATTAGATATTTTCCCACACTCACGAAGAACTAGAACTCTAGTTCAGTTCCTAATGACATGGAGAGCTGTGCTCTTAATTGATAGATGACACTTCCTTCTGAGGGAAAAGAAATCACAGACTCTACCACCTTCCTGCTGCATAACCTGGGGCACAATTAGCCTGTAGGTGACTCATCTGGAACATGGTGGTAATAATCATGCTTATGCAGTACTGTGAAGATGAGCTTATATTGCCCACAGCATGCAAAGGTATATGATTTGGTGCTTTGGAGACCTGGAATTTACAAACGTGACTTATGTATTCATTTTTGCCTTTGGAACTCTAAGGTATCAGTTTCAGGCATAGTCCAGAGGAGAAATACAGGCTAAGGCATCCATCCCAAGAATCCATACATCTCCAGACTCTGCAATCCACAGACATCCTGAGATTAGACCTATGGCAATACTTTCACTAACCTGTGAAATTCACTAACTAAATGAGATTGCAGCCCCTGCCAAGATCTACCCCTAAAATGCCCAAGGACAATCCCTTGGCAGGCAAGGAAAATCCCTTGGATTCCAGTTTGAGCAAAAGCCCTATTTTATGAAATAAAAGCAGAGATTTGGCCAAAAAAAGATTTTAAAAAGTGGGTGTCTAATTAAACAAGAAACACTGCCACCTATTGAATGACATATGCCAAGCACAGTGCTAGGGACTCACATCTCTTTTGTCCAAGGCTGTGGTTTGAAAGTCATCTGACACCCAGGTGCTGGCTTCATCTTCGCTAATGGCTGTCATGCTGACCTCTTTCACTGACTGCCAGCTCACCCATCTGCCTGCCTTCCACTAAGATCCCCTCTCAGGGAAGAGGCTTTGGGAACTGGTAAATTTAGGGCACTTGTTTGGAAGTACACTTTGTCTTAGATCAGTCCCAGGTTGGGAAATGTCTTAAAGATAATTCAAATCTACCACATTTTCCAGGCTGGACAAAGTCGTCTTCTTGTCTGTGCTTGAGTACTGCTAATGACAAAGATACTTCACTACCTATCAAAGGAGTGTATTCTTTCAAGCAATATCCCCACTCAGCCCATGTGGGTTATCACGGGCAGGCTGTGAAAGCTCATTCTTCCTGAAACCTTATCTCATCTACCCTCTTCCTGCGCATAGTCTAACCACCCTTTTTCCCTACTCATGGGGCCTCCTTTCAGTACAATTTTATTCAGTTCACTGTCGATACAGCGATGTTCAAATCTAATGTTCAGATTTCTTGAACATCTACTACATTCTTATTTTAGATGTGAAGACAATTATGACAGTTCTGACCTCAGGATTAAGGGCCCAGGCATTGGTTGAAGTTAGATCAAGCTAAGAATGAACCCCCAGATGGGTGACCTTGCATCAATTACTGGACCACTCTGAGTACCAATTTTCTCAACTGTAAAAATGAGACAAATAATCATTTCTACCTCCAAGGGTTGATGTGATATTTAGATGAAATAATGAATATAAAGTACTCATCCGAGTGCCTGACACAAGTCAGTACTTTGTAAATATTAGCAAATAGATGTTGAGATATTGGGTGCAATGTTTTTTTTCTTGGAATTTTCCTAACTGCCTAGTTAACACACATGTCTCTTGGATCCTAGCTCAACCATCACTTGGTGAGATGCCCCCATCTTAGACTTCAGGGACATTGCCAGATTTCACAGTGTCACAGAGCTGCCTGCCTCATGCTAGCACCACCCCAGCTGTGGTTTCACCATCGTTCACGTGATTATTAGCTGATGTCTGTCTTTTGCCCTTTTCCCAGTCAGCTTTCTGAAGACAAGACTCTGTCTACTTTTACGGCTATTTTTATCCATTGGACCTCAAACTATTCCTAGAACCAAGTGGACCCCCAGTAAGTATATGAATGAATAAAGAAACAAAGGAAGGAACAGATAAATAACATGTAATATTAAAGAACATGCAGGTATGATTTGGGGGAAAATAGAAATTTTTAGCCTCCAAGAAATCAATTAGTAGTTATTTATTTATTTATTTTTATTTTTTTGAGACACAGTCTCACTCTGTCACCCTGGGTAGAGTGCCATGGTGTCATAGCTCAAAGCAACCTCAAACTCTTGGACTCAAGTTATCTTCTTGCCTCATCTCCCCAAGTAGCTGGGACTATAAGGATGTGCTATCATGCCCAGCTAGTTTTTCTATTTTAGTAGAAATAGGGTCTCTATGTTCCTCATTCTGGCCTCAAACTCCTGAGCTCAAGCAATTTGCCTGCCCCAGCCTTCCAGAGTGCTAGGATTATAAGCATGAGCCACCACAGCTGGCCCAATTCATAGTTATTAAGGAAGTGGAATGGCGTCTGTATGAAAATGACTTTGTCCTGACAGTCTGAGAGAGAGTTTGAAGCCACGTAGAAGGGAAGAAAGAGGCTTACAGCTCTAGAGTAACAGCTTTAAGAAAAGATAATAATAGCTAACATTTATGTAGCACCTAACATTATGCAAATAGACTTTATAGATAAAAACTTTATACTTATTAACTCCTTTAATCTTTATACAACGCAGTGAGGTAGGAACCAGGCAGAGGATTGAAGTAATCTGGCCTAGGTCAGTGTGGTGGGATCACACTCATGTTGAGTCTTGCTGCTAGTACTTGGGTCTTTTTCTCCATGACCTTCTAGATTGTGAAACATTGCATCCCTTAGCTCATCCTCTGGCTCCCAGACTGCCACATCTCTGACTGTTCATTAACCACAGATTTTACCTCTGACTCTCCATGTCCTCAGTGTAGTTTGACTTCCAGAGCCCAGGAGGGCATTAGTACTCAAGCAGTTGACCCTGGAATATTTCTGTCTTTCCGCTGCCTTTTTCACATCCTACTAGGGAAGATGCAAAATAGCCTCCTTTTATTCACAGACCCTTTTCTGACTTGAACAGAGTTGTCTCACTTGTTCACTTGTCATTCTTTGCAGAGATTCATGGAGTCGACTGGGGTCTTCAAGGTCATTTAAGGTAATTTCCCATTGAGTTCAGTAATCTACTGAATAACCCCCCAGCAAAGTGGTTTTCCTCCTCTATTTGTACACTGCCAGTGATGGATAATTCATCAACCCCAAAATAGCACACTCCATTATTGCCTTTTGGAGAGATCTTTCCTTACCGATGTTGAAACTTAGCTCCCTGTAATTTCTCCTCATTGGAGTGGTGTGCCAAGTGGTGCTGGGGCAGTGGGAGCTGCTGTCTGTTTCAGCAGGAGGGAATATTCTATCCTTGAGAATTTCCAGTGTGCAACGCTAATAAAAGTACATAGACTTTTTGTTAGCCCGTGCTGAGGAGGAACTCTCCCACCAGGGCTCAGTGGTGCCAGCCCTGCCTTCTGGGGCCACACAGTCAGTCTGTCCCCCTTCATGATAGCTCTTTCTATGTTGAAGGCAGCCTGTGTAGCCTCTCTAAAGCATTCTTTTACCTGATTCTTTCTGATAGGCTCTCATCATCCTGATTAGCCTTCCCTGAAGAAACAGATTTCAATTGACCTTTCCGTCATTTATGATGCTTTCAAGTTTCTTGTCACAGAAAATCAACTCAAAATGGCTTACATAGTAAAAGGGATTTATTTGTGGCTGGCTGGCTTTAGGCAAGGCTTTGATCTGGGGGTTCATGGTGGCATTAGAGGTGTGTTTCTATTTCTCTGGAATTTTTGTCCTCAGAATGACTTACTTTGGGTAGCAATATGGCAGCCAGAGCAAATTGATCCCCCTCCTTCTCATTCTCTTCTCAGGGGAGAAGATATTTCTTCTTCAACAAAGGAACAAAACAATCCTAGTCTTCTCCCTTATCGCTTAGGTCACATCTCGATACTGTCCACTCTTGCCTACTGTATGACCACAACCAAGGGCTTGAATGGATGTCATGGGGGAGGGTGTATTCATTTTCTAGAGCTGTTGTAACAAAGTACCACAGAACGGGTGTCTCAAACAATGCACACGTATTGTCTCCCAGATCTGGAGGCTGGAAGTCCATGATCAAGGTATCGGCAGAGTTCGTTCCTCCTGAGGGCTATAAGGAAAGGCCTGCTCCAGCCCTGACCTCATGATTTGTCAATGGCCATCTTCCCCCTGTGTCTCTCCACATCAGCTTCCCTCTGTGCACCTCTCTTTCTCTCATATGGCTCATTTTATACGATTATCAGTTAAGATGGGATCGGGACCAACTCTATTCCACTAGCACCCCATCTTAACTTGCTACATTTGCATCAACTCTTTTTCTGCCAGGAAGATAGACAATCCAGCCATAGGGGGGCAGAGAGGGCTTCTCAGAAGAGGGGACACCTGACATGTAAATAACTGGTCTCTTGTGTTAAATATCATTGATTTGGACTGAGCTCCTGCACTAGGTCCCTACAGATCAAATGAACATGGAGTAACTCATGCTGAAGTTTCATGTTACCAAACCAAAACTCAGTTGTTTATCTGATCTTCCAAGAAATCAAGGAGGAGGAGGGCAGGGGAGAGAATCACCAAATCCCCAGGCAAGCCAGTTTCAGCTGCCATAGTAAAGAAGTCCCCTCTGCTTTAACCCTATAAGAAAAGTAACTTTGAAATGACCAATCTGCTCTTTGTTGCCCATTTCTGCTTCCTTTAGCCTTTTTTCGCCCATATGTCAACTTCCTCTGCTTCGCTGATTGAAGCACCCTCTCTAAATTTGTAGGAGATGCAGCCTCAACCCTTGAGTCACAAATAAAAGCCAATTAGATCATTTAACTACATGCGTTGTAACTTTGTCTTTTGACACTTGTAAGGTACTGTCTGACAGTGCTGGAGAGGACAGGGACAGCCAGCACCCTGACACGCTGCTGGTGGGAGTGTGAACTGGTACAATCACTTTGAAGAACAGTCTGTTTTTATCTTGTAAAATCCAATGTCCACACACTCCACCACGCCCACTCCTGGGTGTATGCCAAGGACAAATCACTTATTCATTCATTCATTTAACAAACAGATTTAGCATCCAGCACATGCCAGGCCCTGTGACACAGGTTGGGGACAGAGAGAAGGGTAAGACTCAGCCCCTGCATCCAGAGCTCCCAGTCGAGCAGGAAGACAAACACCAAAATTCTGTGGAATGTGACACTGTCACAGACGCCGGTCTATAGGTGCAGATGTGATGGAGGGGAGGTGGTGAACTCCACCGCTTAGCAGGCCTAGGTCCCGGGGGCAGGATGTGTGCGCAGGAGCACTGAACTTGGCATTGATGGGTAGGTGGTAGTATGGACTCTATTGCTTGGGGTCAGTGTGAACTTGGGAAAATTGCTTAATTTCTCTGGTAGGCACAGATCAAATCAGACATGTGCTGCAGAGAAAGCCAGAGAGTGCTGTGCCGATGCTCATGACTGTCCTCGTGCTGGCTGTTGGGGGTTCTGGCAGAAAGTGACAATGACTAAAATGAAGACAAGGGCAGGAGCCCAGCCAGGGCCAGAGAGTGAACATAGCAGGGGCTGCTATGAAAATTGTAAACACAAGAGCTGGGACATCGACCGAGGCGGGGATCTGACCCATGGGCATGTTTTACACTGATGATCGTGTTCACCAGAGCTCAATGAACTCCGTGTCCTAACCACGCTGTGTGGATCAATTCAACAAAACCTCACAATGGCTCTACAAGGTAGAACGTTTCTCATCCCCGTTAGGTGGATAAGGGAGCTGAGGCTCAAAAGAACAAAACGCTTTGTGAAGGTCACACATCCTGTAAGTGCCAAGGCAAGGATTCCAACCACATGGCCTGGCTCTGGAGACTGGGCTCCTAAACACAGCTGTGAAGCTTCCGGGGAGGAAGCCGCTGGGGAAGGGTGCAGCGGCAGTCCTGAGGCCTCACTGGTGCTGGGGAGCCGGTGAGCTGGGTGTCTGAGAAGGGACAGAGAGGCACAGAGAACAGAAGCAGAGGCTCTGGAGCTGGACTTCACCTCCGTCAGAAAGTGAAGGGCACGCACCCCGTGCCAGGCGCTATGCTAGAAAACCGTGTTCATATTCTCTTCTTTACCCTGCACAACAGCCCTGTGTAAGGGACTGTCCCGCCTTATAGTTGAGAAAACTTGGCAGCAAGATTAAATAATCTGCTTTTGCTTGTAGAGGTAGAAACCCAACTGGGACAGGGACATAGCTCTGTCTGTTGCTACCTGTCCCAGATGCCCTTGGCTTCCTTCATGACCTTGATCACTCATCTCTAGCTCCTGCTCCTCTGCTGCTAATGGCCTGGGCATGAGGCTGACTTCTGAGGCCTGCCCTTGGATGACTGGTGCTGCTGAGGCCACTCAGAGCAGGATTCAGGGCCCGCGGCAGCCCTGAGATGCTGCTGAAGTGGCAGGAGTGTGAGAGCCCCATTTCTCGTGGTGGCAGAGAGCTCCCCTGCAGAGCTGGGCTGCAGCTGGGATTGTGGGAATCACTCCATCTGCCAAAGGATACCTGAGTCCTTTTACGGTTCAAGGTTAGCCTGCTACCTTTTCTTACTTCTTCTTCTTCCCTGTCCCACTTTGCCCAATCATGTCTTGGGCTCTTCCTGGGCGCATAGCCTTAATATGTCACTTGCCCTAGAATAATCTTCTCAGATTTTTTGAGACAGTTCTGTTTTGGGGACAGAACTTCCCAACACAGAACCCCGCCCCCCCAGCCTCTTAGCCACCTCATAACCACCATCTTTTTGCTCACAGCCTCACCTTCTAGAAGCTTCTGGGAGTGAGACTTATTTCTACCCCCACCACTCTCTTACTGCCTGTACACTCCACAGGGCTTCTCCTCAAGAGTGTAGCTCTTGGGGCTATACTCCTAGCCAGAGCCCAGCATTAGCGCTGCACCAGCCACCAAGCAGGGCATGGGCTGAGCAGGCTTGGACCAGACTTTGCTTTTCCCAGATGTGAACGAGTCCAGGCACAGCCTACCTCCCAGGGCGTGGGACAGTGGGTTGTAAAGTCAGAGGCGGTTTTCAGGGCCCTGTTCAGACCTGCGGTGGTGCTGAGCCAGATGTATGAGGGATCAGCCCTGGTGTGTCTGAGGTGAGAGAACCAGACAGGCCACTGGCCAGGGAAGTATGCCAAACCAGCAAATAAAAGACTAGGTCTCAGGCTAACAAGTTTCCTGGGGGATGAGTAACATGGAGTTGTGCATTGCCACTTAAGATACATTGAATGGAATTTCTCCCATCCTTTGACTGCTCCACACAGGAGAATGATGCCGGGAAGGCCAGGGGTCCCTTTGAGACGGCTGACTCAGTGGTTCCCCAGTCTAAGTCTGTGAGGACTTAAGATTCAGGACTCACTGTTTTTGCAGCTGCGTGTGTCATCCTAACTGGCCTATTGTCAACACAAAAGGGGAGTGGAGTGGAGGGGTAACATGATCTTAGAACTGAGAATGGTCCGGATCTACCTTGGTGAACCTCAGTGTCCTCAGCTACAAAGTGAGCCTCTCCATCCCTCAATTTTCCACCATCCTCCAACACTCTTCCACGTTCCCACTCGCCTTCATCTCCCACCTCCTTCCTCTTCCCAGCCCCCTCCTCTCAAAGTGTAAAGAGTCCCCTGTGTCCAATCTCAGCTCACCCCCTGATTTTGCCTGGTTGGGTCCTGTTCATCTTTTAAGCTCAGCAAACGTTTTCCCTGGGAAGCCTTTCTGATCTTTCCCACTGCTCGGTTACGCTGCCCGCCCTTCTCTCTGCTTCCACATCACCTCCTATTTCCCTTTAGTTGCATTACCAGAGGAGCAGCCCAGATTCGAAAATTCAAAATCTGAAATGTTTTGAACACCAACGTGACACCACAAGTGGACAACCCCAGACCTGACCTCATGTGATGCATCAGAGTGAAAATGCACAAAATTATTTAAAAGTATTGCATAAAATTACCTTTGGTTTATATGCATAAGTACATATGGAACGTAAATGAATCCCATGTGTAGACTTGGGTCCCGTCCCCAAGGTATCTCATTATATATATGACAATATTTCAAAATACCTCAAGAATATGAAATCCAAAACATTTCTGGTCCAAAGCATTTGTTTATTTTTTTGAGACAGAGTCACACTCTGTTGTCCTGTGTAGAGCGCCGTGGTGTCATCATAGCCCACAGCAACCTCAAACTCTTGGGCTCAAGAGAACCTCTTCCCTCAGCCTCCACAATACCTAGCTAGTTTTTCTATTTTGGACAGAGATGGGGGCCTTCCTGTTTCTCAGGCTGGTCTTGAACTTGTGAGTTCAAGTGATCTACCCGCCTCATCCTCCCAGAGTGCAAGAGTTACAAGGTGTGAACCACTGTGTCCTGCTTGGTCTGAAGCACTTTGGACAGAGGAGATCCAATTTGTATTTGTTTGTGCATTGGTCTCTGTGAGTAGATTACACTTTGTATTCTTTTCTCATGTCATTTTACCTCTGAAACTCCAGGACCTCAGACATGAAGGGTGTTCACTAAATGTTTGTTGAATAAACATCCACCTTAGAGGGATGTTTGACAATAAAATGAGATAGCAGATATAAAAACAACCTGTAAATGGCTATTATTAGCTCTGTTATTATTTTCCATAGATATATTTATGAGTTTTATACAAGCTGATGTATCATCTATATTAATAATATTACTAGAATAGTAATGTGTGGCAAAGTCTAGGCAGAGAAGATCTGTTTCAAATCAAGTGTTGGGAAAACTATCAGAAATATACACCTACATATATATATATACAACCACTTATTCATCTGTAAATTCATACCAGTAATGACAATAATTATTAGAACTCCTAAGTCAGAGATGGCAGTTCTCTGAAATCATTTGCCCAATAAGACAGAGGGCACCAGCCTGGGGAATGAACATCGCCAGCTCTGCCTTTCACCTGTTGAAGATTTGTGCCATGTTAATTAATCTAAGAAATCAGGCAGTGGAAGGAAAAACAAATGCAATAGGCCCTCCCTTTCATGTTAATGGCTTCTGCTCAGAACAGAGGGAGTGTCACGGGTTATATCTGTGTCCTTCTCTCTGGGAGTGAGGAGGTGGCTGAGCGGGGGAGGGGCTTGAGTGCGCAAACAGTCCAACCTTGGTCATACCACTGTCAAAAGACAGCCAGCTAGGTGACACCACCATGTCTCCTAGTGTCAGAGTCTGTCTGATAAGTTAGTGTCTCCTTCCTTATCACAATCAACACTCAAGGTCAGACTGATCCAGTGCACAGGGATGCCGGACACATCTCTCACTTTCTCAGCCTAAACTGGCTGGCTGTTTGTCAGCCACAGCTGGTCACACTTACTCCATCCAGAAGGACTGCGACAAACACATCCCTCCCACTTCCATTTCTTCCCTTCCTTCCTTTCTGTTTTCCTGCTTTCCTTGATAAAATTTTGCTTTATTTAGTTTTTTGAATAAGCAATATAGTCTCAAGCTAACAAAAACTAATTATAAAAAGATAAAGTGAAAAGTCTCTCTCTCTTTTGACTACCAATCAGAAACTTCAGAGCGTATTGTGTATCTTTCCAGAGACTTTAAAACATGGCGCTTACAAATATATTTACATGCTGACATGATTTCACATCCTGACTCCAGAGCCCTTCCAATACAAGAGTAAACATTGTGAGGTTTATGGTGGTGAGACATAGTGCTCTGCCCCTTATTTTTCTCAGTAAACTGTGCATCTGGGAGATCTGTCCTTATCAGAACATAAAGAGCTTTCTCTTTCATTTTTTTCATAGCTGTTACGTTACATTTTCTAATCCATAACTTATTTCATCAGTCCTAAACTGATAAGACATTTACAGCCAATGCCACAATGGATAGCCTTGGACATATGCCATTTTCCAACCACATATCTGCAATTAGAGGTGGAGATGCCGGGTCAAAGTGTAGATGAACTTGCAGTTTTGATAACTATTGCCAAATTTCCTGTCACAAAAATTGCACCCATCTGCAATATTGCCAGTAAAGCATGCCAGTAAAACTTTAAAATAGGAATAATTTTACCACTAATATCCATTTATTAAGACTCCACTGTGTGGCAGGCACTGTGCTGGGCACATTCCATGTATTATCTTATTTAATCCCCACCACAACTTTTGAGGTAGGTTATTATCATTATTGTCAGAGGGAACAATATACCCGGCGAGTCACCTCCTTACCCCTTCTCACCACTCTTGATCTCTCATCTAGAAGTCAAGACATCAACAACCATATTCATTCTGATAATCATAAGAATACTAACAGCTAGCCTTTACTGAGCACCTCATTATACCAGGCACAGTCTTTCCCACAGCAGCCCTGCTATGGTTTGAATGTCTCCTCCAAAACCCATGTTGAAATGTAATTGTCATTGTGATGGTATTAAGAGGTAAGACCTTTAAGAGGTGATTTATCACAGGAGTGGGTTTGTTTTTGCGAGAGTAGTTTGCAAGAAAATCGAATTCTGGGCTCTCTTGCTCTCATGCCTTCTCACCCTCCTGCCTTCCTCTGTAGTTCACTGGGTAGCATGAGGGCCCTTACCAGATGCCAGCACCTTGACATTGGACTTCCTGGCCTCCAGAACTGAGAGAAATAAACTTCTTTTCTTTATAAATTTCTCTTCCTGTGGGTATTCTTTTATAGCAATGCAAAACAGACCCAAAAAAGCCCCATAATACAAGCTCTGTCATTACCTTCCATTTTTAGCAATGAGAAAACCAAAGGTTGGAGAGAGAACGAGCCCTTGGCTCAAGATTACAAAGTGAGGAGGCTGCAGTCACAGCAAGTTTGAGCCCAGGTAGTTTGTACAACTCAGGTCTTTGACAAAACTACATAGAAGTTACAGCTTAGAAGTTTCTGGAACAGGCAGATCGTGGCAGGCAGAACCTGTAAAATCCTTGATCTACAGGTGAGAAAACTGAGGCGCAGAAGAGAGGGGAAGAGGCCTATTTAGTGGCCACACTGGGCCTGGACCCACCTATCTTGACATTGAGACAGAGCTCTTTCCTTACACCTTGCTGTCACACAGTACCTCTGGTATCTTTAGCCCTGGGTTGGTATAGAGTGTGAGTAGCAGGCCCACGCTGCAGATCTGGGTTGTCCAGTGAGATACAAACAAAGGCAGCATAGGCCTAACTCAACCCAGCTGGCAGAACCAGTGTCTGGCCAGGAGCCCTCCTGCCCACCTAGCCAAGTTGCCTAAAGCCCTGGCCTCTTGGGCCAGCTCTCCCTACACACTCACCACCATGTAGAATAATAATAACAATAGTCAGTACACGCCCAGCACTTACTTTGTGTCATGCCCTGTAAATAAGCACATTGCTTTACATAATCCTTGAGAAGCCCACAGTCAGAGATTAAGTGACTTCCTCAGTTTCACAGTCAGTTAATGGCAGAGCTGGGGGTTTGAACTCAACATTTTTGATGTCAAAACCCATGGCTTTTAGAGGTAAGACAGCGTAGTGTTTGGGAACCCTATTTTTGGAGTTACATAGACTTGTTCTCCCATTTATCATTTGATGAACCAGGAGACATTACTTAATATGTTTGAGCCTCAGTTACCCTCTCTAAAAGAAGGAAATTAACAATACCCACTTTCTCAAAGAGACGTCGGTACACTCATGCTCATGGAATCAGTACTTACAATAGCAGAAAGGCAGCAGCAACCTAAGCGTCCCCCAGTGGGTGAACAAATAAATAAAATGTGGCGTATACATACAGTGGAATATTACTCAACCTTTAAAAGAATGGAGATTCAGATACAAGCTACAAGATGGGTGAATGTTTTGCTAAGTGAAATCACAAATAAACCAATACTATATAATTCCACCTTTATGAGGCAGCAAGAAAGTAGAATGGTAGGTGCTAGGGTCTGGGAGAAGCGGGAATAGGGAATTATTGTTTCATGGGCATGGAGTTTTCATTTGGAAAGAGGAAAAGAGTTCTGTGAATGGTTGTAGTGATGGTAGCACTATGATGTCATGCACCGAGGCTACTGAATTTTACATTTAAAAAGAATTAAAATGGTAAATGGGTTTCTTTACAAATTCCTTTTTAAAAGAAAAAAATTATAATACCTGTTATTCGTCAAGGACATACACATGCCTAGCATAGGGGACGCACTTAGTGGGTGGAAGCAAGGCTTGTTATTCTTACCTTCACCATCCACTGTGGACCTGCCACGGGAACCTGGAGACTTCATCTCCCCGTCCATCAGGAGGGGGCACGCCCCGTTGTCTTGCCGGCTTCTGTGAGTGGTTGTGAGCAGCAAATGACATCTTGTGTGAAAATGCTTCATAAACTGTCCTTTTTAAAATCAAGGATTGATTGATCAAGGTGTTAGAAGCACATGTCTTAGCTAGTTGAGCTTATTGTCTGACTTCTCTTTGCATTTTGCACTTAGCCCATGGCCATATTTGTCACTTTCCACACAGAAACCATCTTCAGTCCCCTCTCCCCCTGATCTACCCGTGGAGTCCCCAGGCAGGGTCTCCTCCTCATCTCCACACTCCGGCACCCAGCATAGCTCCTGCATCCACTCAGAGGGAGCGTCATCTATTTTGCTGACTTCAGCAAAAATCTATTTGGGGGAGATGTGCAGCAACCCTTCTGATAATTTTAGCTGGAAGATATTCTGAGGGCCAGAGGTTTAGTCCTGCTTTCTAGTTTGGGGTCCCCTCCTAGGTGCAATTTACCTGGTAAGTGCGTAATTCTCCATTCCCCGTGCAAATGCAGGTTCTGCCCAGCAGGGGGCATTGCCCTCAGGAAGGGGAAGGAAAGGGCAGCGAGGGGAAGGGAGGAATAACAGAGAAGGTGGGGAAAATTCTCTTAGACCTCCCAGGAGGAGGTGACTTGAGGACACTGGCTGCCTAGTTGTTTTCGATGGTTTTCATTACTTGGTTTGAGCTCCTGTGGAGTAAATGTTTCTCAGGCATATTTGGGGGATCTAATTCTGGAGCCCTTGAGCTGAAAAGAATGCAATAAAATACCTGCTTTCTGGAAGGGAGATGGCTGCTTAGCAAGCTGCTTAGGGGCCTCTGTACACACTCTTTGCAGACAAGAGGTCCCAAGAGGTTAAATACTGTGCCCGAGGGGTCTGAGGGAAAGTGTCAGAACTGGGACAACAGCTCAAAGATCCCACAGCCCTCCACTGACTGAGAGGCTGAGTGCTGAGGTAAATTGATGAACAAAAGTTTCTCTGAAGCAGGTAGGAAGTTTTCATGTTAAAATACCAAGGATACTTTCCCAAGAGTCCCTGTACCCTTCACGATGGTTGGAGCTGCTAACTTTTGCAAGGAACTCGCCCTCCAAACTCCAGAGCAGATACATCACTTATTTGTCATTCTTCCTTTTGACTCATGATAACTCCTCAGCATGCCCTGCAGAAGGGAGTGTTGATAAGCCACAGAGAAGAGGAAGAAAATGTGATGAGGTAGCATGAGGGGCTTCCTTACTCACCAGATGCAAAGAACATGCTTACTCAGCCGGCCTCCGCGATCGCCAAGGGACTTTCTCCTCCAGGGAGGGGAGAAGATGGCTGCCAGTGCTTTCTACTTCCAGCACACAATTTGCCAGTGAGTTCCAAGTTGCCACTTCTTCTGGTAAAGTTTGGCACCAGTCTGGGACGGGGGTTGGTAATTCATGTTAGAGGGACATACCGAAATAAGGCATGGTTTCTTTGGGGGCGCGTGGCAAACCCAGGAAGTCAAACTCAAGCAGATTCAGGCAGAGATCAGGCTTCTTCCTGCCTCTAGAAGGTTTCACAAGGCCAGGAAGCCAGCAAAACCTAGGGTCAAGTGAAGAGGAGGCAGCTCTGGGACACGCCCGTGAGCACTTTCTGGTCACGCATTCCTGGAAGTGTGTGGGACCTCAGCCTGCCCATACCTCTTCCACGATGAAAGCTGATAGGCAAGAGTGACCGTCCATGGGGGCCGGCTGTGCATCCAGTGTCATTTAGGGGCACCGAGAGGTCTCCCTTCTAAAAATATCTCCCTCCCTTTTCCTGCTGTGGAAGTTAAAGTGGTCACATAAAAGGGTTACTCCCTCATTTGGAGGCATTATAGTCCTAGTGGATCTAATTTTCAAATTAAATACCAAGATGTGTGGAACCAACAGGCTTTATCACACCATGACCTCTTATTTTGCATTTACTTAGATCCCTCTCTAAATCCAAAGGAGGATTTGAGGGTATCACATATTTATTTCTGAGATCGTACAGCTGAAGGAACTAGACTTTATTCTGGCAAATCCATGGAGCAGCTGGAGAAAACTTTAACTCTGCCTAGGACATTTTACTTTCCTGCTCAAAACACTCCAATAGGCTCAGTGGGTAGGGAGCTGGCCACATACACCAAGGCTGGCAGGTTCAAGCCCGGCCTAGGCCTGCTAAACAACAATGACAACTGCAACCAAAAATAGCCAGGTGTTGTGGCAGGCACCTGTCGTCCCAGCTACTCGGGAGGCTGAGGCAAGAGAATTGCTTACGTCTAAGAGTTTGAGGTTGCTGTGAGCTATGACGCCACAATACTCTGCTGAGGGTGACATAGTGAGACTGTCTCAAAACAAACAAACAAACAACAACAACAACAAACCACTCCAATAGCTTCCCATTGTACTTTAAATGGTGGCCAAACTCAGTCTCTGCTCTCTCAGGTCCCGGCTCAACTCACCACCCTCATCTACACCATTCCCCATCTTGCAAATGCAGCAAGATCTTGCCTGACGCGAAGACCACCTACAAGCCACCCCTTTTGCTGGTAGACCCCTCCTCTCTTCTCCTGGCTCCTCTCCATCCCACAGGCCTAGACTTGAAATGCCACCACTTCAGCGGCTCCCGATGGAGGTGTTTTCTCCTGTCTCTCAAACACTTTGTTCTTTTCCGACATAGCATTTCACACGGTTTGAATATGTGGGTACAGTCACTCCTCCTTATTCACAGATTCTGTATTTGTGAGTTTGCCTACTTTTCTAAAATTTATTTGTAACTTCAAAGTTCTTAAAGCACTGTCAAGGTCATCTGCAGACGTTCACGTAACAGTGAAACGTCTGAGTCACCCAACACAACGGTTGGTTCTCAACTGAGATCCGGCAAGGCGACATTCTGCCTTCCTGTTTCCTCATATTCTTGCACTCAAACAAATGTCCTTTTACCAGCCAGTTTAGTGCCATTTTTCTACATTTTTGTGATTTTTGTTGGTGGTTTCATTGGCTGTTTCAAGTTGCCCCCAAGCATAGTGTTGAAGAAGTGCTGCCTGGTTTCTCCGCGTTCAAGAAGGCTGCGTTGTGCCTTACAGAGGAAATCCGTGTGTTAATTTATTCAAGCATGGATTGTATTGCTATTGGCCATGAGTTCAATGTCAAGAATCAACAATGTATATTAAATAAAGTGTTATTAAACAGAAACACACATAAAATGAGGGTATGTATTGATTGGTTGATGAGAACAGGGGCTCCTCGGAGCCTAATCCTGCATTTCCCCTGGGAGCAGTGGCTCAGTATTCACTAACTCAGTGCTTACAGTGGCTTTATAGAATATAGCTACTGCAAATAATGAGAACCACCTGTATTTTTATTAGTTTCTTAAGGCTGTTGTAATAAATTCCACAAACTGGGTGGCTTAAAGCAACAAAAAATTATTCTCTAATTGTTCTGGAGGCGAGAAGTTTGAAATCAAGGTGTCAGTAGGGCCAAGCTTCCTCCATAACACTGGAGAAAACTCTTTCCTTGCTTCTTCCTGGCTTCTAGTGGTTTTTCTGACAGTCCTTGTGTGCTCCTTACAACTGCATCTCTCCCTTGGCTATCGCCTGGCATTCTCTGTGTGTCTCCGTCTCTGTATCTTCTCTTCTTTTCTTGTAAGAATACCAGTCATACCGGATTTAGGGCCCACCTGCTCTGGTATGGCTTCATCTTAACTAATTAAATCAGCAAATTCGTGTCCTTCCAGGAACGTCAGAATGTAACCCTATTTGGAAATAGAGTCACATTCTGAAGTTCCCAGAAGGCCATGAAATTGGAAGGGGAGGACACTATTCAACCCAGTAATACACATGCACATGCTCACACGTAGTGTTTATTTAATTAATGTCTTCCCCAACTAGAGTGCAAGCTCCATGAGGCAAGAACAATGGCTTCTTTTTCCTCTTTTCAGAACCAAGGCTAGCCTCATACATGGTAGAAGCTCAGTAAATATTTGGTGAGGAAGAATGAATGAATAGATGAATGAATGAGTTTCAAGTCTTAGAAGGTTAGAGATTACTGATCCAGCAATGGTCAAACTTCTCAGCGCCCTAGGCTTCCGGACAGCCTTCACCTACAGGTCAGACTGAGAAAGAGGCCGAGTGACTGGGCTCACAGCCACTCACCTACAACCCCCCATTCCACGTCAACCAATTAATTACCCTGCCTGTATCTCTTTTATATATTCTACTTCTAAGCAATACTTCAGAAAAGCATTTGAGTGGATTTTAAAATGTAGAAAACACTGAGCCCAGACCCCCATGAGGAAACCAAGACGTGAAGTGGTCTAGCCTGGTCACCAGTCTATCATGGTAATGGAAGAGTTAAGACTCATGTCTCTTGAGCCCTGTTCTAAAAGTTTTTCCTTTACGCTTGCTCTTCTGCCAAAATGTGCAATGGGTGTACTTAGGAGTTTTCCCTCCCTGGGACCCTGTTTTTCTATCTGGAGCAATTTCTAAGAGAAGGGAATGGAGCTCATGGCATGCGCCCTTCCCCAGGGCTCTGAAAGACCCTTTGTGCCAGGTTCCATGGACATTCCACAGGCCTGTTCTAGGCAAATCCATCTGCCAGCAGGTCACAATCCTCACCTTCAACTTTGAGCTGAGATATTTTGGCTGTTCTGCTTTTAAATGCACCCTTTGCTTTCTTGGAAGCTGAAACCAAGCCAAGAAGACTAGGCTTGGGAAGCCCTGGGGCAACGGGAGTGGGCTGGGGTGGGGTTCAAAGGGAGTGGGCTGGGGTGGGGTTCAAAGGGAGTGGGCTGGGGTGGGGTTCAAAGGGGGTGGGCTGGGCTGGGGTGGGGTGGGGTGGGCTGCCAGAGGAGACAGGTCCGTTTTGCAGACCTGGCTCAAGAAAAAAACTATGCTGATTATCTCCCAAGCCCAGCTGCAAAAATGCCTGAGCTCGGCAGCAGATTATAAATAGCCCAGAATCCACTCCCAGCCGCTTGAAAACAAGGATTTTTTTTCCTCTTAGAAGAACAGGGCTTTACAGCTATTATGGGCCCCCTTTGCAACCCCACCCCCAAGAGCTGTGATTTATGTCTTAGCACCATTACTGGGACCAAGGATCACACAGTCCTGATAAACAATGATTAATTCATTGCCAAATTCTATGCAAAAGGAGGCATTCCTTTGGAAGTCCTCTCTTTCATTTTAGCACAGACATGCTGACCCATGAGACCAGAGGAGCACTTTCACTGCAAGTTCATCACCCTGGTTTCATCTGGCACTCTCCACCCCATGCACAGTCGGGGCTGGGGAAAGGCAGCCAGTAGCTGACCTGGAGGGCAGGTTGGGAGTAGACAACTGGAAAAGAGCTGGTCTGAACTTGACTGTTTGCTAAGTGATGCTGGACTATCATTTACATTTGAGTTCTTTCAGAGGGAAACTAGTCTCTGTCTTGAAGAAATCAGGAATCAGATCTCAATGCAAACATCCTAGAGATCCTTGGGCCAATCAACTCACTCTTGGGACCTTCAGTTTGAAGGAAGATCCTAATGTATAAAGTACTTGTCATGTCTCACTGTCTTCCAACCTTTACAACAACTGTTTTGTTTCATTTTCTGGGCTCCGAGATAATGCCTGCTTGTTGTAGAAAAGTTTAAACATTTCAGAAAAGCATAAAGAAGAAAAAAAAAATCCCCAAGACACCGAGATAACAATGTTTTCAAGAACATCCTTTCATGATTTCTTTGTTGGCTATATAGACGGATATAATTTTACCAAAAGAAGAAAATGTTATTTGATTAGTTGGGTCTTGGTGGAAATAGAGGAAACACTCAACTGGGTAACTCTGGAGAGTTTAATAAAGGAACTATTTACGTATGTTTGGGCAAAAGTTACAAAAACTGGAAAGGAATAGTCTAGCACATTACAGCTAGCAATAGGGGAGAGCCATTACTACCCTTGAGCTGAAGGGCAAGGGATAGACGTGGTTACTATAAACCAGAGCCTGTCAGGAATTAGAGGCTTCAGTAGAGACATAGCAGCTCCAGCAAACCAGCAGAGATGGTCAGAGGAACAAATGCCCTCACCAACCTCTCCTTCCTCCTCCAGCTGTTGGTGCCTCCCATTGACCCAACCAGCATGAGAAGGCATGGAAACCTAGTGATAGATATGAGAGGCAAGAAAAAACTACCCATTATATCCACTGTAATGCTGACTTTATCATTTAATGGTAAGTCAGGGAGAAGTTTCTATATCTAGGAATATAGACTGACATATTTTTAGTGGCCCTTAGAGGTATATACCATAATTTTCATAATTTTATAACGTAATTTTCATCCCCAACTGATGAAAAATTCATCCCACGTAGTTTCTAATTTCTCAAGAGCATAGACAGTGCTGTAATGATTTGTACATATAAACTCTTGGTGCACTTAGGATGCATATTTTTCATTCCTCTTTGACATTTTCTGGAAACTGAGGCTCAGAGGTGGGGAGATTTGCCCCAGTCACACCGTGGTAAAACATGGCTTTTCTGACTCTTCTAATTTTTTTAATGATGAACATGGAGTACTTCTGTAGTCCAAAATGAATAATAAAGTAAAATTTTAGTTAAATAAAAATGACTGCTTCTTTCCTTGACAGCCCTATCACCCACTCTCAAAGGGAAGAGACTTATCACTTCCTAGGAGAGCAGAGCTTTGGTGGGTCGTGGGAGACAGGGGTAGCTGAGTCAGATGACAGGCTCTATGGAAGGTCAAGATCAGGGCTTAAGGCACTGTCCCACACAGGGAAGATGTCAAGTTGACACCAGGAGGGAAAGACAGGAAATGAGCACCAGGAAGAGGAAATGATGTCACAGAACAACCCTTCCCTGGCTTTGGTAGAAACAGTTCTAGAGGACTTAAAAGGGGGCAGAAGCGTGCTTGGGAGTTGGAGGGAAGTGAGAAGGGTGAGGATGGCAGCTTCTGCCTCGCATGTGCTTCTGCTGGCTCCTCAACGTCCTTGTGAGAGAAGTGGAGAGGATGCTCCCTGTTCAGGCTCGTCCTGGCGCTGGACATGGCAGGGTTGGTGTTTAGGAGCTGCTCAACAAATACACATTTCTTCCTTTCTTGCCCCAAAGCTAGGAGCCAAGCCAGGTGAATCCTTTTATTTGAGTTTTTCAAATTAAAGAAATATTTATTGAGGAGTATGTAAACAAAAAAGTAAACCAGTTTTTGTTTTGTTTTGCCTTACAGAGTCTCACTTTATCGCCCTCAGTGGAGTGCTATAGTGTCACACAGCTCACAGCAACCTCCAACTCCTGGGCTTAGGTGATTCTTTTGCCTCAGCCTCCCAAGTAGCTGGGACTACAGGCGCTTGCCACAATGCCCGGCTATTTTTCTGTTTTGCAGTTTGGCTGAGGCCAGGTTTGAACCCGCCACTTTCGGTGTATGGGGCCGGTGCCCTACTTGATGAGCCACAGGCGCCGGCCGGGTTCTTTTTTTTTTTGAGAGAAAGAGAGAGAGTTTCACTTTTTCACCCTGGGTAGAGTGCTGTGGCGTCATCATAACCTCAAACTCCTGGGCTTGAGCAATCTTCTTGCCTCAGCCTCCCAGAATAGCTGGGACTACAGGCACCCAGCACAATGCCTGACCAGTTTTTCTATTTTAGTAAGATGAGGTCTCACTCTTGCTCAGGCTGGTCTCGAACTCCTGAGATCAGGCAAACCACCTGCTCTGTACAGTGCTAGGATTACAGGCGTGAGCCACCACACTGGGTACTTTCAGGCTCCTGTACCTTTGTCTGGGCCTTTGTCCCTCTTTCCGGGAATACCCTTGTCTCCTCTATCTGGAAATGTCTCTTACAAATGTTAGAGACATTGTATTGTCCACTCGTTTGGGAGCCTGAACCAAATGTGCTACTCTCTCTGCTGCACCCCTATAAGACCCTGTCTATTCCTTTTTCTCTCTTGTCTTGTAAGGACAAGCAATTAAGAGTCAGACGGGTTTGGTTTCCCTCCCACCTCTGCCACTCTCTAACCTGCTACTTCTCAGTTCCGCATCTGAAAAATGAGAACAAAATATTCTACCCGGGAGGGTTGCAACGAGGACCGAAGGCGTCTGTACCTGCAAAGCACATGAACGGGGCCTGGCACCGAGCAAATGCTCTTCTGCAAGCATTAAATTTGTTATTATTCATCGCTGCCAACCTGGCACAGAGTATGGGCCCAGCGGACGTTTGGCAAAAGAATTAATGATGTGTATTCATTCCCAAAATAGTAAGATACAAAATATGATTCCAAAATGGCCCCCAATCAACAACATACAGAGGACAGGACACTCAGTTATAAACACAGCATGGGGAAGAAAGGTTTCCACGAACAGCCTAAGGAGAAGGTGGGACGGGCCCTGCCCGACCACCCCGTGGGGATTAGTGTGCTGGGCACAGAGGAGGAAAGGAAGGAGATGGGGCTTTCGAGTCCCAGTTCCAGCCCTTCTTAACTGTGTGACTTTGAGCAAGCCTCTTATCCTCTGCAGCTTTCAGTTCACATTTTGTAAAATGAGGATCAATAGCCCCCTTCCTGTAGAGTCTGCAAGGATTAGGTGGGACGAGGTAAGGAATGCGGCAGGCACACGGGGAGAGGTGGGCTGGCTGCTAGGATCTGACTGCTCTTATTAGAATTACTAAGGCAGCGCCATGACTGGGCCCTCATCTGTGGCCCTGCTACAGGGTCGCTCTCTACCGGGTGAGGTTCCTTTGAGCTTTATGAACCAAGACCTCCTGGTTTGGGGGAGCCTCCGTCAGGCCCCAGAGTGGAAGGCTGGAGAGCTGAGCATTGTCCTCGAGCAGAGCCCAGCACAGCTGAGTTCCAGCCCCTGCTGACAGCCCATCTGCTGGGTCTGCCAAAGCCAGAGCAATGAGGTGGAAGCCAGGGATGGACCCTTGGGGTCTGAACTGGATGCCAGCCTGGGCACTGGCTTTCTGCTTTCCTTGGTGTCCCCATAGCTTCTCTCAGCCTGCTGGCTCGCCCTGCTTTCCCCCAAGAGCAGCCACAGGGCCTCTGCTGCCAGGGAGTGGTCTTCCCAGGCTGTGCTGCCTGTCTTCTGACTTCTGCATGTTCTTCTTAGCAGAGAGCCGCCCTCCCCTGACCACTCAGCTCACTCACTGCTCCCAGGGGCAGTCTCCATTCATCCATCCATCCATCCATTCAGATAATGAGCACATTGGGTGCCTCCTTCATGCCAGGCACCCTTTCAGGTGGTGTAGAGAGAGAAGTGAAGAAGACAATGGAATCCTTGTTCTCAGGGAGATTATATCCTAGCGGGGAAGAGAGATAACAAATGTAGCTATATGAGGTTGGTCAGTTAAGTTCAGGAACTCATTCTGGGAAGCTATGTAAGAGCTATGTGAAAGTGCTGCGTACTTCATTACAGAACATCACTGTGGTCGCCTTCACTTGGCCTTCTGGTGACCATAGTGGTATTTAGCAATGAGATACGTAGCACTTTTTTCCAGGATGAGTTTATGAACTCAATTGTCAGGCCTCCTATGATGAAAGCTCTAATGGTCATTCCAGAAAGAGAGTCCCAAAATGGCTTTGAAGGGCAAACTAGTTTCCCAAGGGGAGTGCCTCAAATGTGACCATAGAGATTTTCAGCAACAAGGTATGTAGCACTTTTTCTAGGACAAGTGTGTGAACTTAATTGTCTGGCCATGTATGATACAAAGAAAATAATGCAGGAACATCTTTTGGAAGCAGTAACATTTGAACAGAGTCCTGAATGTAATGAGGGGACAGACAAGTGGACATCTGGAGACAGAGCCTCCCAAGATGGCCTCATGTCAGTAACGAAGGCAAGGGTGTGTCTGGGGAGCAGCAAGGCAGCCGGTAGGGCTAGAATACAGGCAACCAGGGGTCCTGAATGGGAGGGAAGTCAGAGGGCTATCAGGGGTCTTAGAAGATACACCAGAGATGGTGCATTTTAGTCAGAGGAATGATGAACTGTTTCCGCTGTAGGATTCAACAAGGGAAGGTGAAGCTCTGGTCCTGGTTTTGAAGCTTCTCTGTGAATTCTACCTGGAGAATTGCTGGGGCTGGAGCCAGGGCTCTTGGTTGGAAAGTGGTTGCAGTAATCAAAGTGAGATAGAATGACAGCATGGACCAAGATGCTGGTGGCCAGTGATGACAAGTGGGTGGACGTGAGACCTACACAAAGGTACAGTCAAAAGAACCTACTGCTCACTAGCTAGTGGGGTGTAAGGAGATGCATTCTTGGGAATGACTCCTAGACTTTGGGTCTGAGCTGAATGGTGGTGGTTTTTTCCTCAGATGAGGACAATAAGGAAGGGAAAAATATGGGAATAAAATTCAGAGTTCAGTTTGAATTTGAGGTGTTAAATGAGAAAATGCAGAATTTGAGGCAATCTATCTGCTAAAGGAAATGTCAAGTAGGTATTTTGATAGTCTGAGGGTCTGGAACTCAAAGGAGAGAGTGAGATTGCAGGAAGATGAGGGCATGTTTAGGGTACTGGCCCAAATGAGATTCCCAGATGGTGAATGTAAAGCCGGAGGACCTCTGGCATTTATAGGATAAGTGGGAAGTAAAGAACAAAGAAGGCTAAGGCCAGTACAGGAGGAGTAAAGTGACGGAAGAGCCGCATTCCAGAAGCCAAGGGGAGAAGCTGCCTAAGACTTAGTGGGGGAGGCAGAAATATGGCCCCGACAGATGTCACATTCTAGTATCTAGACCATGTGAATATGTTACCTTATTGTGGCAAAGGGACATTGCCAATGTGATTAAAATTAGGGACCTCAAGATGGGGAGATTGTTCTGATTATCTGGGTGGGGCTTCAGAGCAGAGTACGTTTCCTGGCTGAGGTCTGAGGGGGAGGGGAGGACAGAATAATAGAGAAATTCAGTGTTGCTAGCTCTGAAGATAGAGGAAGGGGGCTACAAACCAAGGGATTTGGGCAGTCTCCAGAAGCTTCCAGAATCTGGGAAAGGCAAGGAAACATACTCCTCTGGAGCCTGTAGAGAGGAACGCAGCCCTGCCCACACTTCAGCCCTTCTGAGACCCATCTCTGACTTCTGCCCTCGGAACTGTGATAAATCTGTGTTTAGTAACTTCGTGGTGATCTGCTGCAGCAGCAACAGAAGACCACGCAACGGGGCCGTGAACAGCTGGCGAAGCCACATCCAGTCCAAGTAGAATGAGCAGGAAAGTCCTCCAGTGCATGGGGCGGGGGGGGGGGGATCACTGTGGACCTTGGCGATTGCAGGTCACTGGGGATGAAAGCAGATTGCTGTGGCCTGAGGAGGATGTCTCCAAGGTCAAGGAGGGGTGAAGTCTGGGAATAGGCCAATCGTTTGAGGAAATTCGCTAGAAAAGAAGACCAAGAAATAGGGCAGTGGCCACCATGGGAGGTTGTGCTGCGGGCTTGCATGCTGGTGGGAATGATCCAGGCAAGAAGCGAAATGTGACGAGGCAAGAGAGATGCTACTTTGCAGCGGGAAGCCCTGTGCCCCACCCACCCCTGAGCTCTCTGCGGCCAGGAGCAGAGGTGAAGGACAGACAGAAGATCAACGCCTCATCACAACCTTTCATGGCAGGTGGATTTCTCTCAGCCAGTGTGGACATGGGGATCCCACCTGCGGCCATGTCCCTCTCCAGGTTTGATTCTAAAGCACCCCAACCCACTTTTTCCCATAACCTGTATTCTAGGGCCTCTGAGGTCTCTTGGGCTCCTGTTTGCATCTTGTGTTTCCCAGGTTTGCTTAGACACGACAGACAATACGCAGACAGCATCTGATAAATGTTCTGTGGCATGGCGGAATGGGCACTTCGCTGAGTGCGAACTCTGTGGGGGGGGCGTCTTTCCTGATCACAGGTGTGATCACATAATCCTGCCAAAGGTCCGATCATCTCTATTTGACAGGCAATAAAGCCAAGGTCCAGGGTCACACATGGTAGTTAAATGGCAGGGCTGGGACTTGAACCCTGGCAGTGAGGCCATAGAGGTTTCTCTCAGAACCAGCATGTTACATTGCCTGTGGCGCGTACCAACTGAAGGTACTGAAGGAAGGTGGTGGAGGGAAACTGAGGCCTAGGAAATGTCACCTGAGCTTGTTTTGAAGGATGGGGAAGACTTGGCCAGTGAAGAAGGTGGAAGGGAGCTCCGAGTGAAGAGGAAAGCATGAGCAAACACACCACGGTAGGAGATGTGTGCAGGTGACAGGAAGCTCCCAAAGCTGGTTCCATGTTGTGTGGAACAGGAGGAGAACGCGGGGCTGGGGCAGGCAAGCCTTGCAGGCCCAGCTGAAAAACTCAGGCTGTATTTGGCAGGCAGCAGAAAGCCCAGACAGAGTTTGGTTGAAACTGAGCAGGGTGCCAGGGATCTCCTCGCTGGCAGGGCTGGCATCCAGATTTGAGCTAGAGTGGCAGCATCCCCAAAGCCAAACCCTATCCATCACCCCCAGCTGTCTCTGGTCTGTCTGAGTCTACCAGGATTCGAGTTCGTTTCAGAAAAGCAGTGGCCAGGAACCAAGGCCTGGAGGGGACTGGGAAGTGTCAGAGAAGGGAGCAGGGGCCAAGCTCAGTGTTCCTGCAGACAAAGGGAGAGAGAAAGAAGGCTGAGGCCTGGGGGTGGCATGTGACACCTGGGCCACAGGCCTGGGCAGCAGCCGAGGCAACCAAGGGGATAATAGCTCCCTTTGTCCTGCACATAAACTCTCCGGAAAAGAAAGGATTCCAGGGCCTGCTTCTCCTGCTGGCACAATGCTGGCTGCCCAGGGCCCTGCTGTGAGGGCCTGCCCTGGCATTCGGGAGCAGTGAGGCCCCTTCACTGTCTCATTCCTTGCTGGCGTGCAGAAGCGGGAAGTTAGGCTGGAGTGCCAGACATTCTGCAGGGGGTTAGGAGGCTGGGCCAAGGCACAGCCTACCCCAGGGACCAAAGGATGCTGAAGCTCTGAATTAGAGTATTAGAGGGCATCCGTGCCAGCCCCTCCTAACAACTGCCCTCCCTGACTCTTGCCTGCCACGCCCCAACCCCCCAGCCTGCAGCAGCCAAGAATGGTTACTGGCACAGGTTTTGGAGTCAAAGAAAGCTGAGTTCAAATGATGACAAGGTCACTTACAATGCAAGCTATTTAAGCTCCATGAGTCCCAGGCTGTCCACCCTCAAAATGGACATCGTAGCTCCTACTTCATAAGATTGTCAATAGGAATAAATGAGAAAACGAATGTAACATGCTTAATGTAGGACACAGCCTCCAGAAGGGCTCAGTGAGGCAGACAGTCCAGTAGGTTAGCCAGACTGTGCTTGGGTTCTGGAGTCCCAGTCGAGCCTTCAGAGGTGGCAGCCCCAGCTCACATCTTGGCTATAACCTCATGAGAGGCCTTGAACCAGAACTACCCAGTGAAGCTGCTCTTAGATGCCTGATCCAAAAACTTGAGTGAGAAAAAAAATTGAAGTTTGAAACTTGTCCCTCAAGTTTGGGGAGAATTTGTTACAAAGCAATAGATAACTAATGCACGGAAAGACTTAGAACTCTGACCTGCTTGTGACCAGTGTTTTGTAAATGCTGTCATTTTCATCCTCATTCAGAAGGTGTCATTTTCATCCTCATTCATCCCCTCAGCACCCTGGAGAATCTGGAAAATGAAAAACAGTGATGATTTCCCTTAATACTCCTAGGGACTATGACTGGGCACGTTGGCATCCAGGTTCCAGAGAGAAAGCTCTAGCCCTGGCTGTGTGACTCTCACCTGCCAGCTGACACTGCTCAGCATACAACAGGCACCGAACCAGGCTGGATGTCACTTGGGTAGCTCCTAGCTTCGTGAATTGTTCCTTCAAGTCTCCACGAGGGTGGCACGGGGAAGCTAGAGGACAAGCAGAAGCAGAAAAGGAGAGAAGCCAGGAATTGTCACGAGTCCCAGGACAGCCCTGTGACACCAGCAGCACAGGTCCTCACCATCACCCATTTGGGCACACATGTCACAAGAACCCAAGGTAATTCAGCTGACAGGATGCATTTGGAGCTGACAACTCTGAATTTTTTTGATTAAGGTGCAGGTTGTGTAGGAACCTCCCTGTTCTACCAGGAAGCCCCCAGGGCTCCCACCCAGGCTGGGCTGCTTTCCTCCACAGCTCGTTCCTTTGTCACATTTAAGCTGCCCTGCCAGCTCTAGTCTTGGGGTATTGCCCTGTCCCTGTCCTGGTGCTAACCTTGGAGTGGATTTGACCACCCCCATCTCCCTCTTTTGCTGTGTCCCAAATAGGCAGCAAGGCCCTTTCATTGTGAGGTTTTCCTTGCTGCTGGCTGTAGGGCAGGGGGTCAAAAAAATAACAAGCAGTGGGAAGAGTTTTGAGACTTACAGCATGGAGCAGTGGGGCAGAGTGAAGGTTTGAAGGTAGACTCACCTAGCCCAGATTCTGGTAAAATTCTATCATTGATATGGCCTTGAACAAAAGACACAGCTTCTCTGAGCCTCAGTTTAGTTATCTGACGGTAAAGACGAGCCTTTCGAGAGGGCAATTTGGCAAGAGCTGTTAAAATCTAAAATGTGATCCAGCAATCCCATTATGGAGTATTTACCAAAAGAGAAAAAAAGTCAGTTTATGAAAAAGACATGTGCCCTCAAATGTTTACAGCAGCACAATTCACAATCACAAAGATGTGGCATCAACCCAAGTGCCCACCAATACGGGAGTGGATTGATAAAATGCGGTACCTGTGTATCACTGAGTACTACTCAGCCATAAAAAATCTGTAACAATCTGAATGAAACTAGAGACCATCCTTCTAAGTGAGGTTTCACGAGAATGGAAAAACACACGTACCACTGTTAAAGTGGATCTAATCCCTCCACACCCTCATAAACACTGGACGGTAAAGCTCAATAGAAAGAAAGCAGCGGGGAGGGGATAGGAGGATGGGTGTAAATTCACACCTCACGGGTACCATGCTTAATATCCAGGAGAGGGGCACACTTAGCATTTTGACTCAAACTGTACAACAGCAATTCATGCAACCAAAACATTTGTACCCCCGGAATATTCTGAAGTTTAAAAAAATTTAAAATGCACATATACTTGCACTATCAAGAAACTGCCCTACAGATATAATTCTCATCTATACTCAAAATTCAATGTGCAGAGTTCCGTGATAACAATGTTTTTAACAAAAATTTGCGGATTTTCACCCATTGGGAAATAGGTAAATAAATCATGGAACAGCCATATGATAAAACTGGTTTGTAGCTGTAAAAAACAAAACAAAACAAAAAATGAAGCAGATGAAAGAGAATAGTCAGCAGCTCCTTGCTCTCCTGAAGTGGTGTGGTCTTGTCTTCAGCCCTGGGGCCCGCCTTGTTTTTGGCAGCAGGTCTTCTCACTGCATTTGAACCTGTACCTACCAGAGCACCTTGAAACCAGTGGAGAGTCGACAAGAGCCGGTGAGCAGTGGGATGCCACAGAGTGGCTTTTTGCTGTGTGACAGCCAGTCTTCTCACCTTTCTGAAGCCGACTCCCTTTCCAGACAAGCTAGTGGCCGCGTGGGCTGTGGAGCCCAGGGCTCTCTTACTTCCCCAAACCTTCTCATCTTTTCCATCAGTGACCTAACTCAGCTCTCCTCATCACCTCCCTTTGGTATTGTGATGGCCTTAACTAAGGTTTCTGCCTCTGTACACCCTGAAATCCTCCACACTGCTGCCAGAGCACAGTTCTGCTTTACACAAGCTCCTGGGTGGTGACAGAGGAAAGTCCCACTCCACCACCCAATCCCATGTTATCGCTTACTAATCCCCTTTAAGGAGAACCACCTTCATGCCTGACAAAGGCTCTTGACTTTACTTTGGCTTGTGCTTTTTAATTTCCTCCATCTGTAAAGCAGATTCATCTTTGACTCTACTTCCCTGCTGGGACCCTTTCTCCACCTTTTCTTACCTAAATTCTACTGATCTCCTCACAGTTGACCTCTGGGAAGCCTCCCCTGCTCATGGCTTCTGCCCCCATCCCTCCCACCTAGCAGGCTCCAAAATCCACTATATATAGAACTGATCCCCACCGCTAGGCAGGGAGAGTAGTCACCACAGAGGGTTCCCCTCCCAGGCCCCAGGAGACTTGGCATTTTGTAGGCAGCAGATGCTCAATAATTACTTGAAAAATGATTAATGAGTAAACCAGAGCAATGGATTACTACAGGAATAATTTCCGAGTGAATGAAAGAGTAAATGAATGAATTACCCTGAATTCAAGAAGGAATGATTAAAATTGACCTTGGAATCTCATGGTCACTGGTTCCTTTTCCCCAGATAATTGAAATCTAACAATGCAAATATCCCCACTGTGGTAAAGAAATTCCAGATACAAGTTAAGGATATAATTTTCATGGGATTCCATGAGGACATCCTAGTAGAGAAACAATGTAAACTGCAACCATGTAAGAGGAAATACAGATGGCCCCAAAATAGGAAAATATAGTCAACCTCATTCAAAAAAGTATAATTTGAAGTGAGATATAATTTTGTTCTCTGTTAAATGTGTGACACTTAGTTGGCAGAGGAGGGGAACAACGTAGTCCCAAATACTATTGGTGGAAATGTTATCATATCTTAACATTTATTGAGGTCAACCAGGAAATGCACATACCAATTTTTGCCTTTCAAATATGTGTATCCTTTGACCCAGGAATTCCACTTTTAAGAATTAATCTTAAAGAAATAATTGTGCAAGAAGACAAAGACTTATATAGAAGAATTTTGATTTCAACCTCACTTATAAAGATGAAAAGTAGGAAACAATATAAGTCTATTAATAACAGTGGAGTTAAATAATGTCTGCTTCGTACATACAATGAAACAATCTAACTCTGTGCAGCCATTAAAAGTAATGGTGGAGGGTCTTTTGTAGAGACAGGACATATTAGTAATACCCCCATATCATTAACTGGCCAAAACAGATGAAGAATGATATGATCCTTTTAATGTAATATATGATTTATAATGTTTATTTCTGAATAAAAGAATTATGGGAACCTAGTGTAAGAGGAAATGTCGCTCTTTATACAGTTTTGTGGTTTTAAAAAAAAATTAGTTATTACTTTTATAATTAGAAAAATACATGGGACAGAAAGTACAGAAAAGTTGCTTTTATAATCAGAAATATATTGGTTTAAGTGATACAACTGAGATCCCCAAGAGACAACTGGAGGTTCCTGGCTTGGGTCCCACCAGCCCTGTCTCTGTTTCCCACCCTGCTCCCAGTATCTGTTCAGTCTGCCCAAGGACCCACTCCCTGGGAAATTCTGCCCCAGCCCACTTTCTGGAACAATGGAAACAATGGTGTTTTCCTACAGTAACGTCAAGGGCAACCTTTAGAATAAACCCTGAGCTAACCTCAGTCCCTGCACAAGGAAGGCAAATGTGTGAAGGTCCCGCAGCTTTGAAAAAACTGAGCAGGGTGGACCTTTGGAGACAGGCATCCTTTTCCACACCCTTTCTCAGCTTTGTTTCAAGGTCACACTGCCCGTGGCTTCTGCCCTGACCAGTCTTAGAACTCACTAGCTTCATCTGTGACTCCAGAGTGTGAACTAATAAGGTGTAGGCAGAGAAACAAATCAACCAGAATGGGGATAAGAGAGGGAGGGCATTATTTTAACCCAAAACCTCTATGGGAAAGGAGGCAACATGATAAAATGATATTTGTTAATGTTTCACATCAGCTATGTGCTTAACATGTATTGGTTAAGCCTTGGGGTCAGTGGCTTTGGACAAGAACCTAAATTCTACGTGTCTCAGTGTTTTCATCCGTGAAATGAGATTATATGTAACACCTGTCTTTTAGGGTTGCTGTGTGAAATAAATGAATCATGTATGTAAAATACTTAACTCAGTGCCTGGCAGACATTAACCGATCAATAAACAGTCATTGTTATATTAATCTTGTTGTAGTTACACTTGATTTGCAGAAAGTGATGTACCTTCTTTACCCACCATCACATCATGTCAGCTGACCCAAAGGAGACAGTGACTGGCACCACTGAGACCTTTGTCAGCAAGCCTGGTACCCCTGATGAGTAGCTGGGCATCAGCTCATTAGAATGGCAGGGAGGAAATCAAGCTCTGAGCTAACTGAGTATTTCAGGGAGGAGGTAGAACTGCCAAATGAGAGAGAGCAGGGACTCAAGGGTGGGGGTTATGGGTTAAATTGTGTCCTCCCTCCCTACCCCAAAATGTTGAAGTCCTAAGCGCCTGGACCCTTGAATGTGACCTTATTTGGAAATAGGGCTTTGCAGATGAGCAAGTTTTGATGAGGTCATTAGAGTGAACTCCACACCAGTATGACTGTGTCTTTATAAAAAGGGGAAATGGAGACACAGAGGCAGACGTGCACTCAGGGTTAAGGCCACTTGAAGATGGAAGCAGCGATTGGTGTGTTGCATCTACAAGCCAAGCAACACCCAAGATTCCCAGCAAAGCACAGGAAGCCAGAAGAGAGGCATGGAACAGAGGGAACCAATCCTAACATCATCTTGATCTTGGACTTCTAGCCTCCGGAACTGTGAGACAATAAATTTCTGTTGTTGGAGCTACCCAGTTTGTTTTACTTAGTTATGGCAGCCCAAGAAAACTAATACAGTAGGTATAGTAAAGACAAGATAGCTCTTTCCTTCTTGACAATAATGATGTGAACTTTGACAAGTTACTTACCCTGTACATGAGATGCTCTTGACTCATAAAAATGCTCAGTATATCACAAATGTGCAAATTGGTCACTTCTGGAGATAATAAAACAGGGCCCTGAAATTCACTTAAAGTTGCTTCGTAAGTATATGGTTTTTCCCCCTTTGGAATTCTAAACTCCTTGTGGAGGAAATGAGTCATCATCATATTGAATCTCCAACAGCTTGATGAACTCCATAAATGCTCACTAAATGCCTATTCAATAGGCTATGTTCCAAATCAGAATTGCATTCAAGTAAATTTTATGGTAAGACCTTGATGCCTTTGTTTCCTCAGTCTTAGCATAGCATTTGTCACACCTAAGACATTCAACAAATATTGATTGATTACTATTGATTATATGAATGAACTTTATGGGGTACATGACTTAGTTTGTAATTCAACCTCTGGTAAGTTGCAGTATTTTATCACAAAATAACTAAACTGATATTGTTGTGAGCTTTTTCCACACTTTCTTAATGATATTGGTCAAAAATTGCTTTTTGATAACCCCAAAGGCGATTGCAATGACAACAAAAATAAATGGTACCTGACCAGGTTAAAAAGTTTTTGCACAGATAAGGACACAGTCAACAAAGCAAAGAGACAAGCTTCAGAATGGGAGAAGATATTTGCATGCTACAAATCCAACAAAGGGTTAATAACCAGAATCTGGAAAGAACTCAATCAAATCAACAACAACAAAAAAGAGCCAACAACCCCCTTAAAAACTGTCAAGAGACATGAACAGAATATTTTCTCAAGAGGAAAAATAAATGGCCAATAAACTAATGAAAACTGCTCATCATCTCTAATTATTAGAGAAAAGCAAATCAAACCCATGCTGAGATATCACCTAACCCCAGTGAGAATGGTCCACATCACAAGGTCCCAAAGCAACGGATGGGTGGTGTGGTATGGAGGGAAGGAAATACTCCTACACTTTTGAAGGAACTGAAAAATAATACAGCTGTTATGGAAAGAAGTATGGAGAGTCCTCAAAGAACTGAAAGTAGACCTTCCATTTGATCCTATTACCAGGTGTATACCCGAAAGAAAAAAATCATTTTACCGTAAGGACATACGCACTTGAATGTTTATTGCAGCTCAGTTTACAATTGCAAAGATGTGGAAAGAGTTCAAGTGCACTTCAACACATGAATGGATTAATAAACTGTGGTATCCTGGGTTCTGTTGGTTCTGTTACCCCTCTGACATGAGTTGTGTGATTTTGAACAGTTCGCTTTCTCTCCCTGAGCCTCAGTTTCCTCTTATGAAGAGATTGAACTATGGTACCAACCGATAAGCATTTTTATTATTAACATTCAATTAATGGCCTAGCTTTGCAAATGCATTGTGTGGAAGCCTAACACAGGAAACATGGAACACTATTCAGCCAGAGAAAATATGGAGATTTTGAATCCTTTATTACAAAGTGGGTGGATTTGGAGAACACTCTCCTAAGTAAAGTATCACAAAAATGGAAAGACAAGCATCACACATACGCAATACTAACTTGAAACTTGTAGCTTAACAACATGAGAGAAAAATGCAATTAAATTCAAGAAGTGGGGGAGAGAGGTCAGTGGGTTCTCACCCAGCAGGAACAATGTGAGGGCATATAGCACTCTTCCTGGGTGAAGGCCCCAACTACAGCTTAGGCTTTGCCTTACAAGGCAAACAATGTAAACTAATTGTATGTCCCCTCATATTAATCTGAAAAAAAGCCATGCTATGATTTTACATTGGGGAAATTCAAAATAATAAGCTGAGGATTATTGAACATTTGTCTCTCAGGTCCTTCACATGGATTGTCTCTTGCATTCCTCATAACATCTCATAACTACAGTGTTATTTTGCCAACTGCTGAAACTCAGAGAAACTCTGAGGCTCAGAGAAAGCAGAACCCTTGCTCCTGCCTCTCACAGCAAGTAAAGGAGCGTCAAGGTTTGAACTCAGATGGTTTGATTCCAGCGTCCACACATGTCACCATTATAACTCACTCCTTTCTCTTAGTAAATAAGTGGACCCCGTCAAGCTCTTAAAATCTAGTTTTAGAATCACTGAGTGTTCAGCCTGGTGAGGACTTTGAAAAGCATCTCATTTAATACTCTTTTCAAAAGGAAAGGAAAGGGAAGGGAAGGGAAGGGAAGGGAAGGGGGAAGGGGAAGGGAAGGGAAGGCAAGGGAAGGGAAGGAAAGGGAGAGAGAGAAGAAAGAAGAAAGGAAGAAAGGGAGGGAGAGAAAAAAACTGAGAACCAAAGAAAGCATGTGATTCGCTTCACTGAGAAATATCCCAACTGGGACTTGAACTCCTGTCTCCTGGCCTGGGGACGTGGGCTGCCACTGGCTGTTTATCCAAGTGCCCAGCTCTCCATTCCACAAATGGACATGGACTGGACTTCCCGGGATCTGATTCCCCTAAAACCCACAAATGGATGGTTCTTCCAAAGACTTGGGGTTCTCACAGAACTCTCTAGAAACAACAATGGTCTCCCTGGAGCTCAAACAGCCCCGAGCTATCAGACACTGCCAATACCCAGCCTTAATTTCAGGCAAACACTATAAAAGCAATGTGAGCTCTTGTGGGTCCCTTAAAATCACCTAGTTTTTCCTCTGCTGAGAGGCAGGGTAGCTCTGTCTGGTAGCTTGAGCTTCACAGCCTTCAATATACATCAGAAAATGATAGAGCTGAAATGGATGGGGGCACAGCCGGTTGGGCTGCTGACACACCCCCTTCTGTTTCCTGTATTAGGCTTCCACACAATGCATTTGCAAAGCTAGGCCATTAATTGAATGTTAATAATAAAAATGCTTATCAGTTGGTACCATAGTTCAGACTCTTCATAAGAGGAAACTGAGGCTCAGAGAGAGAAAGCGAACTGTTCAAAATCACACAACTCATGTCAGAGGGGTAACAGAACCAACAGAACCCAGGATTCTGGGTCCCAGTGAATATTGACAACAACCTACGGTCAGGTGCCTGAAATCGCACCATTAGGAAGTATTACCTTTCTGCCACACTGTTTGAGTCTTATTTAGGTATACAAGTAGTAAACATACATGGTCATTATAAAAAAATTTCAAAGGCCAAATTTATTTATAACATTTTATTTTTATTTTTATTTGTTTATTTTTGAGACAGAGTCTTACTTTGTCACCCTTGGTAGAGTGTCATGGCTTCATAGCTCACAGCAACCTCAAACTCCTGGGCTCAAGTGATTCTCTTGTCTCAGCCTCCGGAGTAGCTGGGAATACAGGTTCCCGCCAAAACGCCCGGCTGTTTTTAGAGACAGGGTCTTGATCTTACTCAAGCTGGTCTCAAACCTGTGAGCTCAGGCAATCCACTCACCTCAGCCTCCCAGAGTGCTAGGATTACAGGTGTGAGTCACCACACCCGGCACCATGTCTGACCTATTTATAACATTTTTAAAAGTTCTTTTTTGTACCTTCTTTTACCCTTCCATTCTTTTCCCCAGGGGTGTCTGATGTTAATAAAAGGTGTCAGATTTTTTTAAGACTTTGTTTCTAAGCAATTAGGAATATATTTACAATATGTGATTGAGTTTTTAAAACATATACTTATTTGTGTTCACTTAACCTGGCATCTTAGCACGCTTCCCATGTTGGTCCATAGAACTTGGTGTTTTGTCAATGGCTTTGTAATATTTCATTGTGTAGATGTACCACAATATCTAGTTAGCTATTTATTTATCTTTTTAACAATTGGGTTGTTTCTCATGTTTTTCTATTGTACCCAGCACTGCAGTGAGATTTCTTATATATAAATCTCTGAGACATGAGCCAATGTTTCTGTTGAAGAAATATGTAGAAGTGAAAATGTGAGATCATTTAAAGGTTCCACTTTATGTTGTCATGATTCACCTTAATGTTTTCCAAAGGTTCCTCTTCTGAACTTTCTTTGAAGACTTAAAACAGCCACAAATTTTTATTTATACTTCACCTAGAATCATCACAACAACCCTTTTAAAACGAAGTGCGATCCTTCCTTTAAAAAAAACCCCACCACCACCAAACTAGAAATAGAGGGAGATTATCTTAACTTGATAAAAAGCATTTACAAAAACATCACATTTAACATCATACTTGAGAGACTCTACTTAACAAATGCAAATATTGTAACCTAATTCTTTGTACCCTCAAATTAACCTGAAACAATAATTTTTAAAAAATCATACTTAATGGTGACTTACTGAACACTTTCTCCTGAAGATTGGGAACAAAACAAATATGTCTGCTTTCAACACATTTGCAAGTTTGAGTGCAGTAAGCTAAGAAAGTACTGCAAATTTGAGTTCAATAAGCTAAGAAAAAGACATACGAGGCATACATTTTGGAAAGGAAGAGATAAAGCTGTTTGTATTTTCAGATGACATAATTGGGTAAGCAGATAATCTCAAAAAAATTAAAAACCATTTAAAAAAGACAAAAAAAAAAAAAACCCGTTAGAATCAATAAATGATTTAAGTAAGGTTGCAGAATGTGCACAATCAACACAAAAAATTAAATGCATTTCTATAATCTAACAATGAACATGGACAAATTAAAATTAAAACCACAGTATCATTTACAATCACTGCAAAGAAAATGAAATACTTAGGCATAAGTATACATAGGAAGGATCTCTATGCTGGAAATTACAAAATGCTAATGAATGAAATTATAAACTTAAACAAAAGGAGAGACATACCATGTTTATGGATTGGAAGATTCATCATCATTGAGATGTAAATTCTCCTCAAATTATCAATACATTTAACACATTTTTTCTCAAAATCTCAAAAAAGTTGGGCGGCACCTGTGGCTCAGTGAGTAGAGTGCCAGCCATATACATGGAGGGTGGCAGGTTCAAACCCAGTCCCGGCCAAATTGCAACAAAAAAATAGCCGGGCTTTGTGGCGGGCGCCTGTAGTCCCAGCTACTTGGGAGGCTGAGGCAAGAGAATCGCCTAAGCCCAAGAGCTGGAGGTAGCTGTGAGCTGTGATGCTACTGCACTCTACCGAGAGCAACAAAGTGAGACTTGGTCTCTAAAAAAAAATCTCAAGAGGGTTTTTTAGACATAGGCAAGCTTATTCCAAAATTTATGTGGGAGGCAAAAGATTGAAAATAGCCAGGACAATTTTGAAAAGGAATAAGGTAGGAGAAATTACTCTACCTGAAGTTATATCTATATAGAGACAGTAACCAGGGTAATATGGTCTTGGAAGAGAGATAAACACCTTGATCAATGAAACAGAATAGAGAAGTCAGAAATATAGGCTCTTACGAATATGCTCAACTGACTTGTTTTTTTATTAAGGTGCAAAAGCAAATCTAAAGAAGGAAGGATACCCTTTTCAACAAGTGATGTTGGAACAATTAGACATCCAAAGGAAACAGAAAAGACAAAGAGAAAAAAAAATTCTTGATCCAAATCTCATATTTTATATAAAAACTAACTCAAAATGGATTACAGACTTAGAAGTAAACATAGAATTTTAACACTTTTAGAGAAAAACATAGAATATAGGAGAAAATCTCAGCACTTGAAATCAAAAGCACAATTTGTAAAAGGAAAAACTGAAGTATCCTGGTAGTACTTCATCAAAACTATAAACTTTCATTCTGCAAAACACCCTATGAAGAGAATGAGAAGACAAACTACAAACTGAGAAGAAATGTTTACAAACTACATTTCAATAACAGACTTACAAAGAACTCTCAAAAATTAACAGTAAAAACCAAAACAAATAATCCAGTTATAAAAATGGGCAAAAAACGTCAACAATCAGTTCACAGAATAAACTGTACAGATGGCAAATAAGCATACAAAAATATGGTCAACATCTTTAGCTATTAAAAAAGTGAAAATTTAGACCACAATGAGATGTTGCTATGTAACTCTTAGAGTGGCTAAAATAAAAAAAAAAAAAAAGCAATAACGCCAAATGCTGGGAATGATGCTAAGAAACTGGGTCAGTCATACACTTCTGGCAGAAGTGTCAAATGGCAGAGCCAGTTGGAAAATAATTTGCCAGTTTCTTCTAAAACTAAGTGCACCCTCACCACATAACCTAGTATTTGAACACCTGGGGATTGATCACAGAGAAATAAAAACTTAGATTCACATAAAAGCCTGTATGTGACTATTCATAGCAGCATTTTTGGTAATGTCTAAAACCTGAAAACAACCTAGATATCCTTCCATGGGTGAATGATTAAACAAATTATAGTTTAACATGGTTAAACACCCATGTCATGGAATATTACACAGCAATAAACAGGAATGAACTATTGATATATCTAACATGAATGGATTCCAAGGGAATTAAACTAGATGAAAAAAGATAATCTCAAAAAATTATATATTGCTGGGCGGTGCCTGTGGCTTAAACGAGTGGGGTGCCGGCCCCATATGCCAGAGGTGGTGGGTTCAAACCCAGGCCCAGCCAAAAACTGCCAAAAAAAAAATTATATATTGCTTAAGTTTTTTTAAAAAATAATATTCTTGAAATGGCCAAATTGTAGGGATGGGGAATTATAGACGAGTGGTTGCCAGGAGTGAGGGATGAGGACAGACAAGAGAGTGGCTATGAAGAGGTAGCACAACGGAGCCTCTTGTAATGTAATAGGAGTGATTCCATGAATCTACTTACGTGATAAAATTTCATAGACCTATGCATGCACACACACGTGTACAAACACAAACATACAATAAGTGTGTGTAAGACCCATGAAATCTGACTAAACCCTATGGATTATACCCATGTCAACTTTTTGGTTTTGTTACTTAACTGTAGTTATGCAAGTGTCTTTGAGATGACCAGTGAGAAACCTGAAAGGTACGTGGAACCTCCCGCCGTGTGTGGGTACGACTTCCTGTCAATCTGTAGTTATTTCAAAATAAAATATTTTTAAACTATGACCACTGAATTAAAAACCTACTCTACCACTTGTATGCTAGACTGGTTACAAGTCTCTCTGGGCCTCTGTCTTTATTATCACAACAAAGATAAGAAGCTAATAAAGGCCTTTTATTTTTGGTCTACTCACAAATGTGTTCACTTCTATAACAAACTCCAGCCTTCCCTGGGGCACTACCTCTTCTCTGTTTTCAGTCTTAAGGCCTGCATGGGGCTGACTCTGCTCCTGGCTACCTGGAGGAAGATGGACCAAGCGTAACCATCAGAGTCATGGATACTGCTAATTCAGGTTACAGATAATAGGTCACTGCAACAGACCTTTGGGAAAGGGAAGCCCACTTTCTGCTGGCTTTGCTGGGAAGACAGGATGTGGTTTTGGAGCTCCAGCCTCCATATTGACACCATGTGGGAACCTCCGTCTGAGAGCAGAGCCAACACAGAGGAGACAGGGCTGACAGACAAGAGAGCCCAGACACTGCTGCCATCATTTGAACCCTGGAATCTCATCTGGCTCAGAGCTCTTCAGTTATGCAAAATTAAATTGTCTGGGTTTTTTTTTCCTTATGTAAGTTTGAGTTGGATTTCTTTCATTAGTGACAGTAAGAGGTCTGATTATTTCAACCATTTGCTTTGCACACTTGTTTTTAGGACTTTGGTTAAAGTGTATAGAACTCTAATTAGTGACATTTCTCCTGGGGAGATCCCTCTGTCCTAGAAGGAGGCGTATGGAGAACCCAACACAGAAGCCTTGCGGGGGTGGGGGGGGACGCAGAAGAGGGTAATAAAGACAAATGAAGGTGGCCCTGGAGACAAATGCACATAATCTTTCTTGACTGGGTGGTTTTCTCACTGATTTCCCTTCCTAAGTACAAACCAGGACCTAATATTGTTGGAAACCTGAACTTTTATACAAAATGTTATGTAGAATAAATTTACGATTTATATACAAAATTATTAGATCATCTTTTAAGCCAGGAAATGTAGAAACGTGCAGGATAATCTCAGACCCAAAATCTTCAGGATATTCACCGGCTACCTTAAGTTTTGTATTGTCACAAAATCTTTCATTATTGTCATACATGCCTTCATTTTATGACTAGGTATATTTTGTCTAAAGGCTGTAGGATGCCAATTAGACGAGGTTCCTAGAGTAGTTGAATTCACAGAGAGAGAAAGTAGAAAGATAGTTACCCAGAGCTGGTGGGGCATGGGAGGTGGTTGTTTAATGAGTAAAGAATTTCAGTTTTGCAAGATGAAAAAGTTCTGGAGGGTGGTTGTACAATAATGTGAATGCACTTCACATCACTGAACTGTATACTTAAGGATGGTTAAAATGGTCGATTTTATGTGTATTTTACCACAATTAAAAATAAAAATTAGGAAAAAGCACACGTACTTTTCTCTGCCTCCAGCCTCTCACTCCCATTCTTCTATCAGGCCACTCCAGTCAACTTCCGCCCCCTACCAAGATGGCTCTTGTCAAGGTCAGCAGTGACCTCCACATCACCAGCCCTCGCAGGCAGCAGCCCTCATCTGCCTGGAACTGTCAATAGCATCAAACACGCTCGATCACTCCCTCTCCCCTGGTCTGCTCGCTTCGCTTGGATACTGGTGCACAATTTCATCATATCCCACTGGCACTTTCTTCAAAATGGATACATAAGGCTAACAGTTTTGTATGACACTTCCGACCCTGCTTCTGGATTGCGGAAGTAGCCTGTGACCTCATCTCACATTCCTGCTCCAGCTTTCATTCATGACCCACACCCACCCTCAGTGCAGCATCCAGCATGATCCTTTACATGCCAGCTCAGACCAAACCCTCCGGTGTGCCCATCTCCTTCAGAGTGGAAGTCCAAGTTCATATAAGGCCCCAAATGCCTCCAGTAGAGCTGGAGCAAGGGGGAAAGGGGAGAGCAGTGTGAGCAACAGGGGGCACAGCAGGCATCTTTCCACCTCATTACCCATCATGCTTTTCTCAGACATCCAATGTCAATACAACGTCACCTTTTCAGGAAGACCTAGTCCAAGCACCTGCTTTTAAAACTCCAACCGTCCTCCTCCTAATCCTTTGTCATACTCCCTTACCACCTAGGTGTACATGTCATCTAACACACTTTAGAACTGTTACTTGTTTGTTAGGTCTCCTACTTACTTTCCATCTCCTCCTGACAGAATCTAAGCAAGGATTCACAGATCCATCCCCAGCTCCCACAGCAATACCAGACAACAGCAGGTGCTCAGTAACCACTGGCTGCATTAATTACTGAATGAATTTCCAGCGTGTTCAGCTACTGCAGGTAGTGTATTAGCTCATTTGATCGGCCCAGACATTTTGTGAAGGCTTCTGAATGGCATGATTATATCCATTTACATAGGAAGAAATGGAGTCTGAAAGAGGCTAAGGGTCTTCATTTATTTAAAATGCAGTCATTCATTTACTCAGCAACAGTGTACTGAGTAGCATCATGGTAGAGCTAGGCCCAGATAGAGATTTGTTCATGTCTATTCCTGGGTTTTTCGTCTTTTAAGCCTCCGTGTTCCCGTTTGAGAAACATTTAGGTCTCACGCATCCCCAGTTGAAAAGCATACAGAGCAGGGCATTGGGTCTGACTGTGTGGCGGCCCCAGGGCCCACTCCCTGGCGCTGGGATCTGCAGTGTCCCTCCATGATTACCTCTCTCAGCTTTGACACTTGTAAGGTGGGAAAGGCAGTAACAACTTGGCAGCCGTGTCTGAGAAGCCACGTAGAGCATAGTCAGTCCATGTGTTTCCCGCCTATCCCTTCCAGCCAAGAGGATTTTATCGGATTTGCTTCCTAAAATTTGCATGACAAAAGCAACAGGCTTTTTATGCATTTCCAAATATAAAGATAATATCGGATAGGCCTTTTCGAACTCAAGAGTTTGAGGTCCCCACTCTCCATCACCCTGCTGCCTATCAGCATTCAGATTGCCCAGTGACCCCAAATCAGGAAAGGGTCGCAATGCCATTTCCCTTCTCACAGCTGCACTCAGAGGAGGAAGAGCTACTGATTTCCAGCTGCAAGGCTGAAATGGAAACCAGCAGAAGTGCAAGCAAAGGGCTCAATTTCCCAATAGCTGCAGCTGTCTAGCACCCTGTGCTATTTTTAAACTCCTTTTCAGAAACTCCAGTGCTTGCAATGGATCTATTTTCTTAACTGCCAAGAGATAATGCTTAAAAGGGATAGCTTGAAAATATTCCGCAGGGCTCATAAAAATGACTGAAATAGATTGTGTATAAGACGGCCTTTGTCTGCAGCGCGGAGGAAAGCGAGATGAAGCCTTTGAGACCCCAGGGCGGCAGTGCTGCTGGCTCTGCAGCTGACAACCATGGCTTTGTGTCTTGAATGTGCTCTCGGACCAGAAAAGGCAAGAAAACCAAACAGTAATTGTAGAGAACATCAGAGACCTGGCATTTAAATCAGTCGTCAACTCCAGGGAACAAGGACCCCCAAAATAACTACCAAAGCATCCCCCTTGCCTTGAGCGCTGCCTTATCTGGTAAACCTGTCTGAACCATCTGAACTGGACTAGTCTTCTGTCCCTTCCCTGAACTCCTCACTTGGTAGAAACGCCAGTCATGGAGTCATTCGTGTTACAAATTTAGGAATCATCTCAACTCATGCTCTTCACCTCCCACACCCAATAAAGTCTTACTAATATCGTCTCCTAAATATTTCCCAAGTCACGGTCTCTTTTACCCCCACAACCACTGCCCTGACTCAGTCTTTCATCATCTCTCATCTGGATTTTTGCAGGAACATCCGAACTAGCCTCCCTGTGTCTATATTTGACACCCTTCCCCAACTGACACAGGATTAAAAAAATAAATAAATCTTATTATGTCACCTCTTGCTTAGAATCTTCTGGTGTTTTCTAACTGCCCTGAGCAGACAGTCCATCCAATCTCTTTCACGTGCCACAGAAGGCCCTCCGTCACCTGTCCCCGACGCCTCTTCCACCCCTGCCCTTCTGTAACCTGCCACGTGCTTTATGCTGCAGCAACACTGAGCTGCTTGTACTTTTCCACATATCAGACTATTTCTCCTTCTATGTCTTTGCTTATGCTAGTTCCCTGTTGGGAGTGACATTCACCTCTATTTTTTAAAGAAAACATTTTAGTGACACATGGCAGGAGTATAGCAAAGGGTATTACTCCTACATGAACAGTTTGAGGCATTTTTCTGGAAATAACATACTCAAGACCCACCGTAAAAAGTCAAAGATTGGAATATTACCAGCACCCCAGAAACTCCCTCCCTCCTTCTCCAGGACACCACCTCTTTGGAAGGCAGCCAGCATTCGGACTTCATTCCAAATGGATTAGCTTAGCCTGATTTTGAACTTAAATGGAATCACACAGTGTATGCTTTTTAAAAAAAATCTGGCTTCTTTCTTTTGATAGTATTTTGTGGGAATCATCCATGCTGTTACACATGGCAGTGGTTTGTTCATGGTTACTGTCTTTTTCAAACTCTCTTTTTCTTGTGACAGCGTCTCCCTGTGTCATCCTGGGTAGAGTGGAGTGAGGTCATAGTGCACATTAATCTGTCCACTGACACCCCTTCCACCTCTGCCCTTCTATAACCTGACCATTACTGGTCAGGGGTACCTAGACATGCTGCACACATGCTTCAAACTCTTGGGCTCAAACAATCCTCTTGCCTCAGTCTCCCAAGTAGCTGGGACTACAGGTGCCCGCCATGATTGCTGGCTAGTTTTCCTATTTTTAGTAGAGACGGGGTCTCAATCTTGCTAAGGCTAGTTTTGAACTCCTGAGGTCAAGTGATCCTCCCACATCGGCCTCCCAGAGTGCTAGGATTATAAGCATGAGCCACTGTGCCTGGCCGATGCGTACTGTCTTATAATATTCCATGGTGTAAATATACCACAATTTATTTATCGAGTCTAGTATTCATGGAAATATGGGTAGTTTCCCTTTTTAGCTCTTACAAAAGTGCTGCTTGGGCATTCTTATACTTTTTTTTTTGGTGAACATATATAGAGGGTGCCAAAACATTTATACACATTTTAAGAGATGTTATCTATGTATTACTTTTCAGAGCTGAAATGAAGGTATCATTACTGGTCAGGCATACCTAGACATGCTACATCCATTTTATCTGCATATATTTTTGGAGAGTGATCAATTTTACTTCATACACTTTCAGGGAGTGATCAATTTTACTTCTAACAAGATCTCTTAAAATGCATATATATATTTTTGGTGCCTTCTGTATACGCATTTCTGCTGAGCAGAATTTCTGGAGTCCACAATGCACATACATTGAGCCTCGGTAGGTATTACCAAATAGTTTTTCAAAATGGTTGTAGCACTTTTTGCTCCACTAACAATATATGAAAGTTTTACTTGCTCCATGATTTTGCCAAAACTTGAGATTGCCAGTTTTTAACAGTGTAGCCATTTTGCTGGGGTTTTAAAACTATGTCTGATAACATCTGACTTTTAATTGGGGTGTTTAGATCATTGGCATTTAACATAATTATTGAAATAGTTGGAGTCAACTCAGCTCTTGCTATTTGCATTCCATTTGTTCCCTCCGTACTTTTTCCCCCCTTTTCTCTTTTCTTGCCTTCTTTTGGATTATCGAGTGTGTTTTAGTGGCTACTTTAGTTTTAACGTTATGTATTTTTGAATTAGTGTAAAGATATTCTATCTTTAGTGGTCTTATAAAACTTCATGTATAGAGTAAGGAGATTATAAAGTATATTTCTTTCCTTCCCCTTCTGTTTTTGGTTATCTTATTGCTGGCATGTCTGAACATACAAAACCTACACTACTTTGGTCTTTGCTTTGAGTAGTCAATTCTCTTTATAAGAAAAATTAAAAATAAGAAAAATATCATGTGTTTACATACATATTCACCATTTTTAAAACTCTTTATTAGTTTGTATAACCAGTTTCAGTTTATTTTCTTCCAGCCCAAAGAATTCTTTAATATTCATTTCTATGAGGTTCCTCTGGTGATGAATTCTCTCACCCTCTGTCTAAAAGTTTATTTTGTCTTTATTTTTGCAAGATAACTTAGTTAGACACGGACTTATAGGTTGACTTTATTTTCCTTAAAGACATAGTTCACTCTTTATCCAGGCACAATAGTGGGCACCTAGGGTCCCAGTTACTCAGGAGGCTGAGAAGGGAGGATCCCTTGAGCCCACAAGTTCAAGGCAGCAGTGCACTGTGATTGTGCCTGTGAATAGCCACTGTGTTCCAGTCTGGGCAACATGGACAGACTCTTGAAAAAAAGAACAGAGTTTATGTTAAGCTATACATCACTTTAAATATATAGTTCTATTGTCCTCTGGCTTGCATTGTTTCTGGAAGATGTTTAGAAAATTCTTACTAATTTATAAGTGTATAATATATTTTCTTATATATACACTTATATTTATAAATGTATAATATATTTTCTTACTCTTGTCTCTTGTTTCTTTTTAATCTTTCTTCTTACCAGTGCTTTTTAGTGATTTAATTATGGTGTATCTTAGAGTGGTTTTCTTTATATTCATCTTGCTTAGATTTCATTTAAGTTCTTAGATTGTGGGGCTTATATATAGTTTTCACTGTAAACATCAAAATTTCATATATTTTTTTCTGTTCTTTCCTCCCTTTCCTTTTCTAAAATTCCAATTAAACTTGTGTCAGGCCACTTTACACATACAAGCAATACACACACACACACAGGGTGTCTGTAAAGTTTGTGTATAATTGGCTATGTCAAACTATTTTAAATTGCATGTGAACTTTAAGTCCACCCTGTATGTGTATTTATTCATTTTCGGCCACTTGGTATTGTTACACAGGAAATTGAGTCTTTGTTATTCTTTTTATTGTCTTGTCTTTACTTTCATTTGGTTTATTCCTGTTGCTATGTCTTCAAGTTCACTGATCTTTCCTTCTACATTGTCTAAACTACTATTAAAACCATTCAATGTGTTAATGCAATTGTCCCCAATCTTTTTGGCACCAGGGATAGGTTTCATGAAAGACAATTTTTCCACAGACCAGGGGGGCAGGCATTAGATGCTTATAAGGAGTATGCAAATTAGATCCCTCACATGCACAGTTTGCAGTAGGGTTAGTGCTCTTATGAGAGTCTAATCTACCACTGATGTAACAGGAGGGAGAGCTCAGAAGGAGCATTGAGGAGTGGCTGGAAATGTAGGTGAAGCTTTGCTTCCTTACCTACTGTTCCCCTCCTGCTGTGCAGTCCAGTTTCTAACAGGTCACAGACTGGGTACTGTCTGTATCCTGGGTGTTGGGGATCACAATGTTAATGTGTTTTACATCTTAGATGGCTTTTTTTCTCTGTAAGTTCTCCTTTGCTCTGTTTTGTAATAGCCATTACTTCCATGCCTGGTTAATACCCATTAGTGAGAACATAATTAGTTTTCAATAGATGCTCAAAAAAGTATTACACCAAAATGTGAGCCACATCATCAATAAATGAATTTTTCCTGATCCCAGAAGTTTCCACCAGGATCCAGACCCACTCTCATGGCTCTCTCCAGCTTCTCAGGTGGTCACCAGGGGCCTTAACAACATGGTCACTAAACCTCAGGTGGTGTGCCCGTTATATCCTGAGCCACCACCTTAAAAAGGAGGCAGTGATTCTACTAGACAAGTCATTTCACCTCTTTTGTTTTGTATCTGTCATATTTAAAATGGGAACATTAAAACCTACCTTCCTGGGTAGATATGAGTCAGTTATAACTTTACGTTATGCACAGACTTGGAAGCTACACTGTACAGACCTTAGCTAAGCTTCGTACAGCTCTGTGGTTTTAGAGCAATGTCTAAAAGAAAAGGAACTTTAGCCGTTAGTATTCTATGAGGATCAAATGAAATATAATATAAGTAACCTGTAAAATACCATGTTAGAACCAGAATGATTTAGTATCATTGCAGTTAAATCATTTCCAACCCTGGAGAAAGGCAGTCCAACCCTGAAGGTTCTGTGGGTGTTGCCAAATGACACATTTAACACCCAAATGTCCGACCTTTTACTGTTAGCTTCTCTAACTTGCTCTTTGGAAATGTATTCTCAGCTCTAACATTTACTCTGAATGAGTCACATATGAGAATTGAGGTTTTCCCTGCAGTTCCTAAAATCTATAAACTAGAAATGCAGAGCCTTCTCTGTTTCTCCAACCACAGGTGTGGGCAAGCCTGGGCCAGACATGGCAGAGGAACCCACTGAGATAGGAGTGGAGCCCTTCAGACGGGCCAGCCTCCTCTGCCTCGTGCCTGGGCCTCTGTGCTCAGGACGGAGGAGGGCTCTGTGGGACCGAGTCTTTCTGTGACCAGGACTTTGACCAGCCCAGCCCAAGGTGACTTGGACGAGAAGTTCCAGAGGCATGAATGGGAGCCAAGGGTTGGGCACACAAGAGCAAGGGTTCGAGCATTCAGCTAAGGAATTGCATCATCCCAGTGGGGAAGGCACCAGCTGCATGGAGAGTCTGGGGGAAAACCCAAGGTCTGCCAGACCCAGCACCCACCTAGTGTGGCAGATTGAAGGGGGCCACAGAAGGGTCAGTCACAGTCAAGAGTTAGCTTGGAACTGGGCAGTGATGGGTCAGAGCCAGAACAGAAAGGTCAGCAGGAAACACTGAGGAGATTTGCTAAAACTTGAGAGGGTGGAAGAATGCACTGAATACTTGCTCAAATGCAGATTACCAGGCCCAGCCCCCGGAGCACCTGTGTATCTAGATGGGGCCTAGAATTTTGCATTTTTAGCAACCACCCAGATTATTCTGACAGATGGCTCTTGGGTCACACTTTTAGTCTTTTGGCCTAAGGGTCAAGGGTGTGATTTCTTTGTAAGAGTGTTCTGCTGGGTGTGGGTGGTTCTGGGCACCTGAGGGTTGATAGTAACCAGTAGGGAGTCAAAGAAGGTAAAACCAATGACCTTGATGTACCCTTGACAGCTACTGTTCTATTCAAAGCCTTTGTGCGAATTCAAAAAGGGCACCCCTGGTGGGCAGGTGGATTTGATGAAACCACCCATTCCCCTGTCTGATGTCAGACCAAGGCATGAGGGTGGGCTTCAGTCCCCACTATCTCAAGGGCGGCCTCATGGGGCCTGAGTGGGAGGAACTGGGTTTATTCTTTGGGGTCCTCCTGGTCATTGACAGTGTACACTGGAGGCCTGGAGGCTAGCTGGGATGGCTGATAGGATTAGAGAAACACAGAGGCACACGCTCATGCTCCACAGTCAGCCAGGTCTGGGTTCACTTTTTTTTTTTAAACAGGGTCTCACTCTGTCTCCCAGGCTGAGTAGTGCAGTGGCATGCTCATAGTTCACTATAGCCTTAAACTTCTGGGCTCAAGCCACCCTCCCAGCTAAGTTGCCCAGGGCTGGAGTTCAACTTTTGGCTCTTCTATTCGCTAGTCACATGACCAGAAATTAAACCTCCTTACCTCTTCCTGAGCCTCAGAAACTTAGTCTATAAAAGACAGTAAGACCATAGTCCGCCAGTGACGTGATCAAAGCTGAGCAGCCATTCCACACTTGTCAGGACCTTTGGCAAACGTCAGCGGCCTCCAGTGACTCAGGAGGGTAAGCGCTGCCTGTCCCCCCACAACCTCACCACCAGGAGGAATGTCATAATGAAAGCAAATATGAGCTGACATTCTCCCATATATAAACACAATTAGCAGACAGGCACAAAACACAGCTGTTCCTCGGAGCTTGGTGAAGTCAGCCCCTGCTGTCTATACTTAGGTGTCCCACCAAGTGGCTTGCACGAAAGTTCTCCCCAGCATGCCCAAGGGCCCGTCCAGACATGCCAGCGGCAATGAGGGCGGGACAGCCAGAAGCCCGGTAGGCTGAGGATGAGCTGCCTGTTTATCCACAACTGTGCGAGAGAAAACTGCTGTTATTGCTATAACTCTTCCTTTTTCTCTAATAATTTTAGTATTAAGTAGTTCAATGATATGTGTCTTAGTCCATTTGGCTCTTCACAGAATTCTGTCGTCTCATGGCTTATAAACAACAGAAACTCATTGGTCACAGTTTGAGGCTGGACATCCTAGATCAAGGGGACGGCAGCTGTGCTGTCTGGTGAGGCCTGTTTCCTGGTTCAGGCCCCTTCTCAGTGTGTCCTCATGGGAGGGAAGGGGTGAGGGAGGGCGCTCTTTGGAGTTTCTTTTATAAGGGCACTAACCCTATTTATGAGGGCTCCACCTCATGACCTCATCACCTCCCACAGGCCACATCTCCCAACATCCTCACCTCGGGAGTGAGAATTTCAATGTGTGAATTTTGTGTGACACAAAATTCAGTCTTTGGCAATATGTTAGATGTGTCTGTGGTCTGCTGAAGCCTGCTCTGAAAGGTCTGTCTGGGCACTGCTGTGGAAGACTCCACGACTGCAGAGTCAGAGGAGCCTCAGAACTCCCCTAGGAAGGTTTTGCTTGGAAAGAGCGCTAGTGAGAGCAGCAGCTCTCTGCTCTGGGCAAGGCCAGCTACATCATTTATGGGACCCAGTGCTGAATGAAAGCAGGGAGAAAAGCTTTCCCTGTCCTCCACATCTCTCTCTTGACCCCTATGGTGGCAGTTGCTTGCTATCTCATGGCCTTCTCCAGTAGGCGTGAGGGTGCCTCTGGGGAGAGTGCAGCCCTCCCCAAGGCATGTGGGGCCTACCCCTGACTCGGTTCACAGGGTGCACACACCACCTCAACTGTCCTCACTGCCAGCCCTTGCCAGGGGTGAAGGACAGCAGTGGTCACTAGGCTGGGGTTGAGGAATGGGCAGCTGAGAACCCATTCCTGCCAGGTGGGGTGGGCAGGAGGCAGAACCACACCTGAACCAAGGTACCAAGCCCTACACCAGGTTCATAGTCACCTCAGGCTTTCCTATCAAAATACAAATTCAAAGACTAAATTATTAAAAATGTCAGGAGCGGCCGGGTGTGCTGGCTTGTACCTGTGATCTACCACTCTGGAAGGCTGAGGCAAGTGGATTGCTCGAGCTCAGAAGTTGAAGACCAGGTTGTGCAAGAGTGAAACCCATCTCTATAAAAATAGTAAAACTAGTCAGGCGTTGTGGTGGGCACCTCAGTGGGGCTGAGGCAAGATGATTACATGGGCCCAAGAGTTTGAGGTTGCTGTGAGCTGTGATGCCACAGCACTCTATTCAGGATGACAGAGTGAGACTTTGTCTGGGAAAAAAAAAAAAGAAGAATTTCAGGACAGGCACCACAGAGCATTAAACCCCAAGCCTGGGGCCTCCCTCTGAGTGGGGTGGCCCTGAGTGACTGCACTCGTCACCCACCCTGATGCCGGGAGTTGGGACACTCAGATGCAAGGAATTCATTACTGAGCAAGCTACGGGTTGCTGCTTTAGTAAAACCAAAGAGTTATGACTAGAGCCTCTGGTGGTGCTCAAAACTGCTTCAAATCAAGATTTTGAAAGTTCAAAGCTATTGAAAACAGGCCTAGCTATAGAGAGCCAATGCAAAATTCACTCCAAAATAAAACGGTCCAGAGCCGGTTTCTCAACCTCTCCAATGTTGACATTTGGGGCTGGCCGCTGCACTGTAGGGTGTTTACCAACACCCAGGCCTCTCCCCTTGAGACGTCAATTGCACACCTGCTCCTTATGACAACCAAAAATGTCTCCAGGTGTTGCCACATGCCCCCTGTGGTTGGGGTGGGGAATTGTCCCTGTTTGAGAACCATTGGTATAAAATTCTGTGTGTTATTGTTTATTTTGTATGTGTTTGGTGAGCAAATTACAGATTGTACTTCCACATTTAAAAGTTAAATTCTAGCAGGCTATGCATAAGGCATTTTTCATTCTTTAACTTAAAAGATGTCCATGCCTAAGCTGCCGCGCCTCCCCTGATGCCTGATCAGGAGCATCGGCCGCTGACGGTAGAAGGAGGGGAGCCGTCGTGAGGGAGGAAGTGAGCACTGAGTTTCAGAACGACCCACAAGGACCCTTTGAAGGCCCTGCCTTAGAATCCACACTGATTACCAAGGCTTTGAGAGAAGCAGATGTGCTGATATCCAGGAAAAAAAAACAAAAAGACAGATTCTGCAAAAATCATTTGTGTTTGTGTGTATCAGCTGTGTATTTGTGTTGTTTGGTTTTTGCTGAAGATCAGACTAAGTTTGGGCTGACCTTGAAACAGCAGAGGAGCCATCTGGGTCCGCAAGAACCCAGGATTCAGATGGGAGATGGGAGGTCAACAATTTGGATCTGACCAAAGACATATCGGTGAAGTAAAGCCTCCCCTCTCTGACTTGTGGCAGCCTTCCTGGGGATCACCTCTTGTAATAAAGAGAAGGTCAATTGAGTATAAATTCCTTGGAGGGCCCAGGGGTGATACCCCACCCAGAACCCACCCCTGGCCCCTTATCTGTGCCCACCCCACTTCTGTAGACACTGCTGCTCACCAATCACACCTATAGCCTTCTTCATGGAGTTGTGCTCCAGGACAGGCAGGCATGGGGACAGTTCTTTTCCTCCGACTGGGATAAGTTCTAAAGTGTCATTTACACTCAGCGCTCCCTGTGGGGTCAGGGTGAGGCTGGGGCATCGCTGGAATCAAATCAGTCATGCCCCTGCCTCCCCCATTTCCCTTCTCACTTTTTCCTGGGAGCACATCCTGAATGAATCACTGACACCCAAAGCCCTGGCTAAGGGCTGGCTTCCAGGGAAAAACTGACCTAAGGCATTTTCTTTTTACCCACAAGACCCTGATGCAGGGAATTGTGGCCTGTGTGTGCCCAAGACAGCAAGACATGGCTTAATATTGGGGGCATCCATTAGACCTTACCATTTTAATATTTCTTCCCATTTTTTCAGGTCCCGCTATTAAGGCCAGAGCCAGAGAAAGGGACTGTGCTAGACCCAAAATGGTTGACCTGAGGAGAGTTCTGGGGCCAAACTGAAGAAGCTAATTACTTGGAGTTCAGCCTGCAACTCATGCGGGGTAAGAAGACCAGCCTGGGACCAGGGGCCTGAAACACACAGGGCAGGAGCCAAGAAACCCTTAGAATTGAACCCAAGCGGAGGAGACCGGCTAGGGCAGAGTTGGCCTGGAAACCCAATCTCCTGACTCCAAGTTCAGTGCTGTTTCTTTTGAGCCCACCTGTGCTACCTGTGCTCATAACTCTTTTGCCTGAGCTGCAAGACTCCCACAGGGCCAGGCCAGGCTTCGAAAACACATATTCTAGTGGATAAGTGACTAAGCAATGCTTTTCCTACCTCGACGTCTCTGTAAAGCAGATAGAAGTCTGCCAGTTACGGCTGTGCAGAGCGTTCACTGAGAGCTGCGCGGTGGGGCAATATGCACACGCCGCTCGGAAGTCCGGCCGCTTCCCTCTAACCAGTTCAACCTGCCCCCAGGGAGGTCCAGGGCATAGGATTGCTGCACAAGTTCCACACGGCCCAGGCAAAGGAAATGGACTTTTGTACTCCCACGCAAAGCCTCGGATGCAGTGACTGTTTTTAAATTTTTTCCCCCAGTAATAACTATGAATTTAGCAATAAACCCAGCCCCGAAGGATTAGTTGGAGCTGGCCAGGTAAGGGGTGGGGGAAAGAAGAGGGTTCCAGGTAGAGGAAACCATGTGATGTGAGGGAAGAGCTGAGGTGCCATCAGCATGTGGGGATTCAGAGGGAGAGGACAGCAGGAAATGGAGAGAGAAGCTGGAAAGATGGCCTGCGGCTTTGGTGTCAGGTTAGGATGATTGGACCTTAGGAGGGACACACCATGGTCAGATTTTAGTTTTAGGAAGATTACTCTTAAGGTGTGCCTTGAAAATGTTACAGGAGGAAAGTGAGATGATGAGATTTTCCTTTCAGAAAGGAAGGAGGCGCTAAAGGAGGCCTACAGGTGACCGCAATGACTTTTAAACAATCGGCTGACCAGGTGAGTACAATTGCTAACTGGGTGGTGCAGCCTGGCACATGAAGAAAAAGCACAGGCTTTAGGTTCTTTACAATGAGCTTGACCCCGAGCTAAGACTTGGCTTTTTATAGCTGTGTGATGGCAAGCAAGTTCCTAACCATACACCTCTGTCCACCTCACCTTGACCCCTCTCTACCCCCAAAACACACACAGGACTTGCTGCTGGGAAAGAAAATGAAACCGCTGGGAACCGCTATCCAATAGATGATCTTGTGCAGAATAAAAACAGCATTCTGGTTAAACACTGGTTTGGAAGTCAGACCTGTGGCTCTGAATCTAGACTCTGCTTGTGCAACAACAGATGAGTTACTTAGGTAACCTGTTTTCTCAATCACTCATTGGTGGCATGGAGAGAGTAGCAGCCTCGTGGTTGTTCAGAGAGCATGAGATCATGCTTGCGCAGGGCTTAGCACGGTATCGGTTAAAAGCGGGTAAATGCTGGGCACAGTGGCTCACGCCTATAATCCTAGCACTCTGAAAGGCTGAGGCAGGTGGATCACCTGAGCTCAAGAGTTTGAGACCAGCCTGAGCAAGAGCAAGACCCCCATTTCTACTAAAAATAGAAAAAACTAGCTGGGTATTATAGCAGGTGCCTGTAGTCCCAGCTACTCAGGAAGCTGAGGCAACAGGATCACTTGAGCCCAAGAATTTGACGTTGCTGTGAGCTATGAGGCCATTAGCACTTAACCCCAGGGTGACGCAGACTCTATCTCAAAAACAAAAAAGGGTAATTGTCAAATGAATAAATGTTGAATGAATGAATAAGAGAAAGATCCCAGTGAGGGATGACCGCAGGGTGATGAGCTTTTGCAGCGTAAAATATCCAGTTTCCACAAATGGTTGGCAGCTGACTCCCAAAGCCCAGCCCTGCTGGGAGCCAGAGAATGCTGTTTACCATCCAAGTCACTGCCCGTTTTTCTCTTCATGTGCCGGGTGGGTCCAGAGGAGGTGGAGGGGGGAAGCAGCCGTGGTGAGTAATCACAGGATGACAGAAAATGACACCACATGGAAATTTGCTTCCTGTGTCCTTGTTTAAGCCAACGCTTGGAAACATGTGCTCCTTGAATCCTGTCAAGCACAGTGAGCTTCCGTCTGAGGCAGTTGCCATGTCAGGAAAACCATCAAGGAGTGAAGGAGATAAATAAGCACCAACATTTGGAGCTACTCAACAAGGCAATAGACGGCCAGTTGATTGGAGTGTTGCTGAATCCAAAAGAGAACCTAAGCTAGGAGGAATGCTGGGGGTTGAGCTGTAGGAATAGACCCAGAGGCCAGCAAGAACCCCTAGAATAGAATCATGCAGGGGTAGGGGCCCCATGGCCTCAAGGCCACCTGTGGTCCTCCAGATCTCCAAGTGCAGCCCCTCCACCAAATCCTAACATCACTAAACAAATCCCTTTGTTACAAGGATTTGTTCCACAAAATTTGGATTTAATCAAAAAGCTGAACTCAAAGATCCAGGAGGCCATGTGTAGCCCTAAGCCTGCACGTTCCCCACCCCTGCTTGCTAACAAAATAATGATAATCTTTAAGGGCCTCCTGGACACCAGGGACTGAGCTGGGTCCTTTGTACCTATCATCTAATGTAGCCCTCCCAGAGTTATATACGGCACATATTCAGTGGCGTGAGCTGCCTTATAACACAAAAGCTAGTCAACCTGAGAAAGATTTTCTAGTAATGGGAAGGTGACCACCTGTTATGCTCCCTGGAATCCAGCTATTTGTGACATATTCCAGCTTAGCTTTCTTTAATGGCTTCCCGTCTTTCCGGATCCAGCATAATGAGACCCTTGCTTCCCTCCCTCTGTCCTTCCAGAAGACTCCCGTGGGCCGTATACACCTCTGTTCCTGTTCAGAGGCTTTGTATTTGGACTTCCTTCTATTTTCTGTGTCTTCCAAACACCTTCCCCCTAAATAACTCCGAGCAGCCCTGCAGGTCTGAGTTATAAATGTGTGTCTTCTGAGAGGCCTTTGCTGCCCCACAGGTCTGGACACTCCACGCGTGGCTCAGAGTCCAGGTGAGACAACAGAAATGACGCCAGTGATTTCAGGCCCCAGAGAATTTAACACTGAGGTGGTTAAAGTAATTCAGGGATAACAATGGCAGGAGGAAGCTGCCAATCCTAGGACTAGAAAATAAATGAAAGAGGCAAAGTTTCCAGAACCTCGGAGCCCAGAGCAACTGCTGGTATATCCTGAAGAGGGAGCTCAGGGCAGGTGCTGGGGACTGGAGCCGGCTATTGCTACCAGGGGCCCTGCAGGGCTGCGATGAAGTTGGCAGGAAGAGGAGAACGCAGGAAGTGAGTTTCTTCTCCTCTCCTCCTGCCCTCAGGCTCCTGCTGGTGGCTTCTCTCAGCAGCACCCAGCTCAAAGACAGCTGGCAAGGGCATCTGGAAAAGTAGTTTGCGGAGTCTCAGCTCCAGCATCAGACATCAGAGGAGAGCAGGATAGACATGGAGCTGAGTCTAGGTTAATTACTGAAACCATCCAGTCACACCTACCCATAGCTCCAGACTTTTAACACAGTGCTAATTACAATCATATTTATATTTTCGGTGATTATCTAGTGCTTGCCTCCTCCCACTGTAAGCTCACCGAGGCCAAAGCCACCTCGATTTGATTCACTGCTATGTTCTCCATATGTATAAATGAGTCTAGAACATGGGACATGACCAATGACGGCTCACCAAAATGAATGAATGAAAGAAGGGTGTCTGAGGTCAGGGGTTCTAGAAATAGAACCAAATGCGGGGATTCTTGACCAAGGGATTTATCACAGAAGGACTTTTCAAAGGAAAGGTGAGGGAAGTGGGACAGAAGAGGGAGATGCTGAGGAAGGTGTGGGCTCCGTCGAACCTCATGGGGGGCTCCAGGGTGGGGATTGGTCCTAGAACTTGCTGCCTCCTTAAGGCCCGTTACTCACTGCCTGCAAGTTACTGGGACTGGGGGACAGAGGGGTGTAACCTCCTGGGAAAGCAGGCTCCCAATAGCTGAGGGCAGTTACCCAGAGGAAGGGTGACTGTGAGCATCCGCAGGTGACATATGTGGCATCCGGGCACGGCTACATCCCCCTGCGAAGGAGGTCAGCGTGGGCAGCAAGAGCGCTCACTGCCAACAGCAGCACGCCCACCATGCGGGCAGTCACAACAGGACACTCCTAACGTCGCTTCCATTGGTGGGGCCTGCAATCTTCACTTTTATAAATAAGAAATCAGTCCTATAAGGGGTGGATTTCCTTCATCTTCTTGGGATTTTTTTTATCAGATATAACAAGCTGAAACATTAACAGTCCGCATCTCCCGGCAGTGTGGGCCATGGCGTCTCTTCTCAAGCCTACAGTGACTGGCCTCAGTGCCCCAGGGGCCCCACACAGTGTAGTCCACCCTCCAGGCCCTCTGGTCTCTGCATGAAAGAGGGGCTCACACCCTCGTTCTCTCCCTGCCCCTCAGGTGCCACACTCAGCGGTGGCCTGCCAGCCTCCCCCGAAGAATGTCACTCTGGCCTGAGGCCTGGCCCCAGACCAAAGCCCTTTTGGAGCTGAGCCTACGTCCTCTGGCTGACAGGACCCTGCCCACCTCCCCCACTACCAACTAGGGAGGGCAGCTCAATTTACTGCTTTGAATTGATGGTTTCCACAGAGCAAGGCCACCTCCCTACTCAGGAAGCAAAATGGGTCTGAGCCCTTGATCACTGTCCTTGGCTCCAGGACAAACAGCTGACTGTGCTCACACAGAGGAGGAAGGAAGATGAGACACCCCACCGCCCTGAGACCAGAGGCACGGAGGCCATTGGGGTGGGTGCTCTGAGGACTGAGAGGACAGGGCCCAATGCCAAAAACAAAAGACAAAGCCCCGGGCCCCACACAGACCTTCACATCCAACTCTGCTCTGACCAGGGCTTGGAATCAGACTGACTTGACTTTGGATTTCTGGCTCTGCTATTTACTACCAGTGCAGCCCTAAGCAAATCATTCTCTGAACCTTAGTTTTCATAACTTTAAAATAAGACTATTTCCCCTTTCATTGTTTTGAGGACTGAATGTGATAAGTCTGATGCCATCCTGTCCTGATGTATACGTGAAGCCCCTTGTGGGGGATCCAGCATTTAACCTGCTCCGATCTTGCAGAGGTTCTCCTATGCTGTGCTGACCCACGGTCACTCATGCTGCTCATCCTTACCCTTCCTCTTCAGACCAAGTCCCCACCTCTTTGTAATTCTAACTATTCCTTTTGAAGCTTTGCATCGCTTGCTTCTGGAAGGCTACACTTGATCTTAGCCAAAAGGCCAAGAAGCGATGCTTCTGGAAGACTATCAGCTGTGATGTCACCTGGGCCAGGGACTAGAAGTGCCACCCAGTGCCCATCAGATCCTCCACGTCAAGTACTGACATGGCATTGGAAGAGCTGCTTGTTGATTTCAGGGGACCTAGAAGGGGAGACCTGACGTGATGGGGCTTTGTTGGGGTGTTGCCTTCCAGACTCCCGTGACCCAGCATGCCCTGTCATTCTGCCTTCTTCCTTCCCTAGAAATGAGAGCCCTTCGTGGTAGATGTGGCCTTAAGGATCAACCCTGTCATTTTGTGGATAGTAAGATGGACACGCAAAGAGATGAAATACCTTCAAAAGTAGAGTGCCACCCAGGCACAGAGGCAGCTGCCCGGACAGAACCAAGGACAGAGGAGATGGCTTCTCCTTCCTGCCAGCATCAACTCCTCTGCTTCTCACTCTGTTGTGAACTTTCCTCTGGATTGAACAGCGTCCCCTGACAATTCATGTCCACATGGAACCTCAGCATGTGGGTCTCTGCAGATATAATCACGTTAAGATGAGGTCCCAGTGGACTGATGCAGATAGACCCTAATTCAGTAACTGGCATCTTTATAATAAGAGGGAAGTTCAGGCACAAACACATGGGGGGAAGATGGCCACGTGAAAATGGAGGCAGAGACTAGAGTTACGTTGCCGCAAAGCAAGGAATACCAAAGGTTGATGGCAACGATAGAAGACAGGGAGAGGCAGGGAAGGAAGAGTCTTCCCCAGGGACTGCACAAAGTGCAGAGCTCTGCCAAGACCTCAATTTTAGACTTCCTGTCTCCAGAACTGTGAGAGAATAAGTCTCTTTTGAGGACACCCAGTGTGTGGTATTGTGTTATAACAGCCACAGGACATGAATACGTAGAATCTCAAAGGCACATCAATTTACCCAAATGGACTAAGATCTGGAGCCCACAGCCTCAGTCAGATCTGCATTTTAAAAGAGATGACTTCCAGCAAGGTAGTGAAGTTGAAGGAGGGTCAGGGATCCTCACAAATGCCGGTGTAGGTGTGGCTCTGTGCTCACTTCTGCATAGATCACCTGCGTCTACGGTAGATGCAAGGCCACATTGAGTGGGGACAGAGAGGTGGGCTCTGGCCTCGTCATCCACCTGTGTCCAGATTCCAGTTTTTCCTCTTGATAACTGTCCAAATGACCATAGATGAGTTGTTTAACCTCTCTGTGCCATGGCGGCCTCATCTGTAAAATGGAGATGATAATAATAGAATCTATCTCTAAGAGTTGGTTGTTCCATAAGCAAATTCCTGGGAAGTTGCTTAGAATAGGGTCTGGGACCCAGTAAAAATCTAATTATCTTAGTCTTGTCACCAGTGCCCAAGATCGCATGGTTGTAAGTGACAGAGGCAGCATTTGAATATACGTCCATCTGACTTCTCCACTAAATCTTTTGGTCCCCTGATTCTGTACTGAAGAGATGCCCACAAAGTGCCAGCTTCATCATGAGACCCCCTCTTACCAAACAGCCCCAAGAATGTTGTGCAAATGATTCTGTGACTCGAGAAGAACACACTCCACCCAATGAAATGCTCCATACTATCTGGCAACAAAGCCCCCAAATAGGGAATTTGGGGAGATGCTTATGGAGAAATAAAGGATGCTCAAGCTTAAGCTGAAGCTCTTCATGCATGTCTTAATGAGGTGTGTGTGCATATGTGTGCACACGTGTGCAGCCAGAGGACTCAGAATCACCTTCCTTGAGATGAGTCAGCCGAGAGCTGGTATTTCAACAACTCCCAGAACTGAAGATTGCCTGCAGGGATCTGCCTCTTCTAACCTTAAAGGGCCCAACTCACCTCCCCGTGGGAGGTGGTATAAATGAGTGATTTGAGCTTATGGTTTGGAACACAAAGGCTTGACTTGGAATTCCTACTCTGATTTTTCCTGGCTGATGGAACATGGGTGCTACCTAATGACCTTCTTTGTAAAAATTCTCCTTTGTAAAGTGGGAACAATCCTTGACCCTATGTCATAGTGGTGAAGAGTCGGAAAGCATTCCACCCAAAGGAAGGAAAGCATTCAACCAAAAGGAAGTACCTGGATTCAATACATTGATGCTGCTGTGAAAATGGTGATGACTAGCATGAAGGTGATGGCCACTCAGAGAGTAAAACAAGGGAGACCATTGCTTCCCCCAACCTCCATCAAATGTCTGTGCCCATGCTGGAAAGGAAATGAGATCTAATGGGGAGCTGGCAAAGGCTTTCAATTTCATTTCCCTGAGAAATGTCATTAAAATTCTGCCCAGTAGAACTTCCCAACCAATATATAAAGACCTCTTTCGAGAAGGTTGATCCTAAAACCAGCATCTCTGGTAAACATGGCCTTGTTGTTTGAGATGCTGACAATTACTGCGGCTCTTTGTTCAGCGTCTTTTGGCTGACTTTCAATTCATGAGGAAGTGCCTGTATGGAAGCCAATTTGAATTGATTTTGCAAGTAAAATTTCAGGGGACAATGCACCAGGTGTCTCAGAGAGCTGGAGGCTGGTGGATTCTCTGTCATCTGCTCACAAGAACCCTAACCGTGGTAAGCCCCAGTTTTCAAAGCGCTACATTTTCTCTTTTATTTATTTATTTTATTTTTTTATTAGATAATAACTGTGTACATTACTGAATTTACAGAGTACAAAGTGCTGATTTTATATACAGTTTGGAATGTTTACATCAAACTGGTTAACATAACCTTCAACTCACCTATTGTGCATATTGCAAGGGTACATGTCAAATATATTAAGAGTAGAGTATAAATGTCTAAACACAACAAAGCACTACATTTTCATACTTAGTATTTTATCCCATCTTTACAATAACACTGTGAGACTGATATTATTCTCCCTGCTTTGCAATTTTCCCATTTAACAAATGGGAGAAACAATGCGAGCTTAAGTGACCTACCCAAGGCTATCTGTATAGCAGCTGGCAGGTCTGGGAGTTGGACCCAGGATTTTGAAGAGCATTATTTCACAACCCGGACCACACAAATATGAAGAATGATTAGAGACTATTACAAACAACTATATACCAACAAATTCAAAAGACCTAAAAGAAATGGGTAAATTCCTGGACACGTGAAACCTACCAGGATTGAACCTAAAGAGATGAAAAACCTCAATAAATCCACAACAAATAATGGGATCAAAGCCATAAACTAAAAGTCTCATTGAACTCAAATTCTCGAAAGTAATTGACACAGTTGATTATTCTCTCCCTCTAACACTTTCAGGGTGGGTGTCTAGAACACTGGATAGATACTTTTGAGTTTTTCCTTTACAGAACATCAAGCCCCTTCTCAGTCTCCTTTGCCACGACATTGCCCTTTTTTTGGATCAATTTGTAAATGTAGAAGAATGCCGGGATTGGTCTTGGGCTTGCTTCTCTTGTCCAGCCACACCATCTAGGCCAGTGGTTCTTAACCTTCCTAATGTGACGACCCTTTAATATAATCCACATGTTGTGGTGACCCCCAACCATAAAATTATTTTCTTTGCTACTTCATAACTGTGATTTTACTACTGTTATGAATCATAATGTAAATATCTGATATGCAGGATGTATTTTCATTGATCATGACCCACAGGTTGAGACCACTGATTTAGGCTCTCCTCTGGGCCCGTGGCTGCAAATACTATCCATATGCTGCTACCTCCAAAGTTTTAATCTCCAGCTCCAATCCCTCCTTGGAGTTCAGGCTCAGTATCCAGTTAGCTTGTTGATGTCTCCCCCAGGATGTCTAATAGTCATGTTAAAGTTTATCATAATACAACATAGTTTAAACTCCTGATTTTCTCCCTTAAACCTATTCCTCCATTCTTCCCCCATTTCAGTTAGAGACACCATCACCCAGTAGCTCAGGTCATAAATAGTTATACTTGATTCTTCTCTCTCTTCATGAGCCACAGCCCTGGTAGTACAGCCTCCAAATTTTGTCTTGAATCCACTCACTTTTCTCTTATCTCCAGTGCTGCCACCATGGTTTGAGTCATTATCTCTCTGAGACCAAAGAAATAACCTTCTAGCTCATGCCACTATTCTTTTTTAATTTTTTTTTTTTTGAAACAAGAGTCTCACTCAGTTGCCCTGGGGGTTGAGTGCTGTAGCATCACAGCTCACAGCAACTTCAAACTTTTGGGCTCAAGTGATCCTCAGCCTCCCAAATAGCTGGGATTACAGGCACCTGCCACAAGGCCCAACTGGTTCTTTTTTTCTCATCAGCTTTGGTTAGTGTTTGTGTATTTATTTAATGTGTGTCTCAAGACAACTCTTCTTCCAATGTAACCCAGAGAAGCCAAAAGTTTAGACACCCCTATGAGATCAATGTTTTTTAGCTTTCACATATGAATGATATCTTATTGTCTTTTTTGAGTCTTTTTGTTTGTTTATTTACTTTTTAGAGACAGGGTCTCCTTATGTTGCCCAGACTGGACTCAAATTCCTGAGCTCAAGAGATCCTCCAACCTTAGCTTCCCAAGTATCTGGGACCACAGGTGCATACCACTCTGACTGCTTTAAAACATACACACACACACACACACACACACACATACACATAAGTTTATAGAATTTTATAACTTTAACTTATCACAAACATATATATATATATTTTTTCTTTGCAGTTTTTGGCCGGGGCTGGATTTGAATCCGCCACCAGCAGTATATGGGGCTGGTGCCCTACTCCTTTGAGCCACAGGCGCCGCCCTATCACAAGCATCTTTTCATGTCATTAAATCACTTTCAATTTTTGTTCTGTTTTATTTGCTTTTGTGAACAATGATGAATTGTATACCTTGTCTTAAAAGATATCCACATCCACTAGAATGGTTATAATAAAAAAGACAATATCAAGTATTGGTGATAATATAGAGCAACTGGAACACTCACACGCTGGTAGTGAAAGAACAAATTGAGGCAACTACTTTCAAAAACTCTTTGGCAGTATCTGCTACACCTGAGCATACAGTTACCCATGATTCAATAGTTCTACTCCTAAGTATGTATATATGTCTATCAAAAGACATGCACGAGACTATTACATAGCAGTACTGTTTATAGCAGCAATAAACAGAACAGAAGCAACCAAAATATCCATCAACAGTAGAGGAACTATGGAATAGTCAAATAATGGAATCTATACAGTGGTTAGAATTAAACAAACTACATACATGACATGGATGAGTCTCATAGTATTGAGCCAAAGAAACCAGCAACAAAAAGTAGACTCTGTATTATTCCACATGTATGAAGTTCAAAAGTAGAAGAACCACATGTGTGGCTTTAGAGGTGAGGATCAAGGGAGAGAACGAGAGGAAGGCTTCTGCAGGAGAGGTAACACTCCAATTTTTGCTCTGACTACACAGCTTGTTGCTTTGTGACAACTCATGGAACTGAACACTTATGCTTTTCTGCTTCCCTTTATTATGTTATACTTCAATAAGGAATTTAAAAATATTCATGATCAATTCATCAGGAAAATTCCTAAGTATGAATTTTTTCTGTTAAAGGAAAGTCTAAGTTTTTGATAGATGCTACCATTACATGTTGAATTGTGTTCTCCCAAAAGAGATGTTAAAGTCCTAATGCCTAGGACCTAAAAATATGACCTTATTTGGAAATATGATCTTTGCGAATATAATCAAGTTAAAGAAGGTCATACTGGATTAGGATGGGGCCTAAATCCAAAGACTAGTATCCTCAGATGGAGAGGGAGACTTGGAGACATGCAAAGACCAGGAAGGAAGGCCAGGTGCCACAGAGGCAGAGAGATTGGAGGGACATACCTCTGCACCAAGGATGCTGCTGATGGCTCACAAATGCCAGAAGGCAGGAGAAGGGCAAGAGCAGATTCTCCCTCGGCTCCTCCAGTAGGGACAAACCCCGCCTACACCTTGATTTCTGACTTCTGGCCACCTTAACTATGAGACAATAAATTTTGTGGCCATTTGTTATAGTAGCCCTATGAAACTAACGTAAGTACCAAATTCCAAGAAGGATTACGTTTTGATCCCTATTCAGATCTACCTTCAAGGTAGAGAATGTTCCCAAGTGGTGGTTATAATTTGATCAACAGGATGACCCTCTTGTTTTCAGCCGAGCTCAGGTCATTTCCTTGACTTTTTCGCTTTTTCTTTTCTTTTTCTTTCTTTCTTTCTTTTTTTTTTGAGACAAAGTCTCACTATGTCAGTGTGTTGAGTAGAGTGTTGTGGTGTCACAATTCACAGCAACCTCAAACTCTTGGGCTTAAGTGATTCTCTTGCCTCAGCCTCCCAAGTAGCTGGGACTATATAGGCACCCGCCACAATGCCCAGCTATTTTGTTGTTGTTGTTTTTGCAGTTGTCACTGTTGTTTTTAGCCGGCCCAGGCTGGGTTCGAAGCTGCCAGCTTCTGTGTATGGGCGCCAGCGCCCTAACCCAATGAACTACGGGTGCCATCCATCTCCCTGACTTTCCACTGCAAATTAGTCAGTTCCAGAGAGCAGGTGAGTCATATCCAGAACCTAGAAACAGCAGAGGAAGAAGAAATAGGGAGGGAAAAAATGTGACAGAGAGAAGAAAAGAGGCATGATTTTGACATATCATCAGTTCCGATTCTTTTCAGCTATTAATGTTTTTCAAAGACATTGCTACTTTTTTTCTTAAATCCTATTACTCAGGTTTACTTTATAATAATTGGAAAATACAGGAAAGCAAATAAAATTAATAAAAAACAACACAAAATCCACACTCAAAGACAACTGTCATTGAAATTGTGGAATATTGCCTGCCATATATTTTTCTTTGAGTATATGTACATTTCTGCTTTTAAAAGAAAAATATCATCCCTTCCTAGTGGCCTACATGTCTTCTCATCCTCTTTCTTGATAAATACAGATTTTTAAAAACACCCCTGAGACCCATTCCACTGCCCACACACACATTTCTGCTTTTGTTTTTCATCTAACAGTCCTCAGCCTGGGCCCCTTCCTGTGGCCAACCTATTCTTTCACAAAGCAGTCAGTTCTCCAGCCCTGAGTTCAGATGGGGAGGTCTGGATTACAACACAAACAGTACAGGGGGAAAGGGTGTTTTCCAAAGACTTCTTCATGTGGTTGCTGCTTTTCTAGAAAACATCAGATCTGCTTTCCCTTTTAAATTCAGATTTGAGAGTGGAGTTAATTACACTCCTCTATTGAAGACATGATTATCCTCAACATTAGTGTAAACAAATTCTTGTTTTAGTGTCTTCCTTTACATTCCCCATCCTCACTCCTTTGCTGCCCTCCCCATCAACATTCTTCTTAATATGTTTATGTCCTGCAATATTGTGTTGGAGGGCTTCCATTTGCACCCCTGGATCTGCTGTTTCTCACAGCCCAGCTCTGGGTCCCTGGAGGCTCCTCTGTGGGACTTCTGACTGGGTTTGACCAGTGGGAGGCACTGTCAGGAGATCCAGAAGGGGATAGGAAAGGGAAGCTGGAGTATATTTACCCCTTTCTCCCTTCTTATCAGGGAGGAAGGCCCTCTTCTGGGGAGAGGTGATGGCTCCTGTGAGGCGGCTCTTCCCAGGTGGTTCTGTCAACTGAGTCTGCCATTTACAGGTCTAGGGCACAGCTAGGTCATCTAGCTCTGGGGCACCTCGCCATCACTGGATGCATTTCCTAACTCTGCCCATACCTTTGTAAACAGTTCTTTTAATAATTCCCCAAGTATGTAATAAATGTGCACCTATCTTTTTCCTGCCCGGCCATAACAGATACAAATATGTATGTGCAGTAATGCACACCACGGAAACAGTGTTACAGGAAATCAATAAGAAACAGGATGATATCTGGAGGGCAGTAATATTCTATTCATTAAATACAGGTACACACACATATACATGAAAGACCATTCCACATTTTGCACAGATACATGCACACAGTCATGAATGGCTTAATGAAAGAGATACATATGTTATGAGAAATGTGTCATTAGGTGATTTCATCATCATGTGGACATCATAGAGTTGTCCTTACACAAACCTGGATAGTACAGCCTACTACCTACACACTTAGCCTATACGATGTAGCCTATTGCTCTAGGGCTGCACACCTGGACAGCAGGTTACTGTACTGAATACTGTAAGCAACTGTAATGCAATGATAAATGTTTGTGCATCTAAAGATGTGTAAACGTAATAAAGGTACAGTAAAAACACAGCATAAAAGATTAAAAAATGGTACATCTGTATAGGTCACTTACCATGAATGGCTCTCACAGGACTAGAAGTTGCTCTGGGTCAGCCAGTGGGTGATTATGAGTTAATGTGAAGGCCAAGGACATAAACACTGTACACTTAGGCTGCACTAAATTTATTTCTAAAATTTTTCTTTCTTCAATAATATTCTGATCGAGGGCGGCGCCTGTGGCTCAAAGGAGTAGGGCACCGGCCCCATATGCCAGAGGTGGTGGGTTCAAACCCAGCCCCGGCCAAAAACTGCAAATAAATAAATAATAATCTTATCTTACTACAAACTTTTTACTTTATAATCTTAACTTTTGTTGTTGTTGTTGTTGTTGTTGTTGGCAGTTTTTGGCCAGGGCCGGGCCTGAACCCACCACCTCCAGTATATGGGGCTGGCACCCCACACCTTGAGCCACAGGTGCTGCCCCCCTTTTTTATTTTTAACTTTTTGACCGTTTTGTAATTATACTTAGCTTAAAATACAAACACATTGGATAGCTGTATAAAAATATTTTTATTTGTACCCTTATTCTGTATGCTTTTTTCTATTTTAACTTTTGTTTTTACTTTTAAAAATTATTTTATTAGAAATAAAGTCATAAATACACACATTAGCCTAGATCTATGCAGGGTCAGAATCATCAATATCACTATCTACCCCCACCATGTCTGTTCCCACTGGAAGGTCTTCCAGAGCAAAAACACCCATGGAGCTATCATCTCCTCTGATAGACAACAAGGCCTTCTTCTGGCTACCTCCTGAAGAACCTGCCTGAGGCTGTCTTTATAAATAACTAGAAGGGGTACACTCTAAAAGAACAATAAAACTTTCTGCTACCACATACAAACCACAATAAATCAGAATTGCTATAAACTTTGTAACCCAACCTTTTTTAGTTCTTTTTGAGGTCTCAGTTCTAAATTTATGCCAAGCACAGTATTTTTATGAGCAAAGTCCCTTGCATAGGTGTACTGCAAGTGTATGTTCCTCAGTTACATAAAGTGATCCTAAATTCATTAGAGGGCTCTGAAAATGTATCTTTCCTGACTTTTCTACCACAATCATAAATCACATATTAAAATAAGTGACAAGACTCACAGGGGCTGCCATTTATTGAGCTTGTTATGTGAGTTGCATTCTCTCCTAAGCCTGGTGTGAGTTTCTCTCATTCAACAGTACATGGAGCCAGCTTGGACTAGTTTACAAGAGCTCATTAATAAATTTTCAAGAATTTTGCAAGCCAGTCACTAAACACAGCAATTTCTTCAAAATAAATTATGCAAACTCACAATCAAAAAAATTACATTAAAAACAAATGTAATAAAAACTCATCAGTTCCTAATTATCATTATCTTACTATCCTAAACTATTATCTAGGCTCAGACAACTTCTGTTGTATCTATATGGTGCAAAAGCTTTATGAGGTTTATCTCTCTTTTCAATTCCATGTCAACGATGTTATACCTTGGTACTTTGAAATCAGCCCTAGGGGGAATATTTGTATAAGGAAATTAGTAAACTCTACAAATCAGAAGTCCTCTGTCCTCAGCGCTGATTGTTAAACATGGATGAGCACACCATCACCCTTAATCCTCACAGCAGTCCAAGAGATTGGTACTTATTCATTCCACAGGTGAAAAGTTAGGTATCTAGGACTAGAAATCCGACCGGAGATGCCCAAAGTGCAGTTGAACGTATTTGTCTGATAGTCAGGGACTAGTATATGAATTGAAAAGCAGTCATTGCATTTGATAATTATGCAGTTATTAGCGGCTTTTGACAAGATATACCCTCAAGCACATGATGGAGGGAGAGAAACCAGATTATAGGAGGTTCAGGAGTGTATGGGGGCAAAGAAGCACAAATGGTGAATATGGACTAAAATTCAGAATGGGTAAGCAACTCAGAGAGGGGTTTACACAGATCAAGTTTTCTCCCTTTCTTTATTGAGACAAAACTTATATAACATAAAATTAACCACTTTAAAGTATACAACTCAGTGGCATTTATTTAGTACATTCACTAACTCTAGTTCTTTTTTTTTTATTGTCTTTATTATTAAATCATAGCTGTGTACAATAGTGCAATCAAGCGGTACAATGTGCTGGTTTCATATACAATCTGAACTATTTTCATCAAACTGATTAACATAGCCTTCCTGGCATTTTCTCAGTTATTATATGAAGACATTTGTCTTCTGCATTTAGTAAGGTTCGCCTGTACCCTTCTAAGATGAACCGTAGGTGTGGCAAACCTGACTAAATGCAGAAGACAAATGTCTTCATATAATAACTCTAGTTCTAAATCGTTTTCATCACCTCCTCCAAAATAATGTCCATACCACTAAGCAGTGAGTCTCCAATTTTCCCTCTCCCAGGGCCTGGTAGCCACCAATTTTCTTTCAGTCTCTATGGATTCAATTATTTCACATCTAGGACAGGGCCTGACCCATAGATCTCAATACAAATTCACTGAGCTGAACGGAGACCATGTCTCAGTCACCTCCTGTCCTTGCAAATCATCCTAGCTCAGCCTCTGCAACTTACAAATGCAGCAGGTAGTTGTCAATGTTGTCTCAACCCTTTCACAACAGGAATCACGTTTTGCACATGGCAAAGTGAATGGCACACTGCCTTGTACATAGTAGGTACCCAGGAAGTATTATTGAAGGATCTAGGAATTTTTTTGCCTCTCTCAACATCATATATATTTTTCAGATGAGTTTTATTTTTAATCACTTTTTCTTTTGATGTTAAAGTTGAAACATGCTCATTGTAAAAAATTTGTAAAAGCAAATGTCTTAAAAATTCTTAAGAACAAGGTAAAAAGGACTTA
>CAUYRH010130198.1:0-21081 GCA_963574655.1 Perodicticus potto | reverse complement strand
CCCCGGGGACGGTATCCCCGCCCCGGCCGGCCCCGCGCCCCCGCCCCGGGCGCGCCGCCCCGCCCGGCCCTCACCCCCCGGGCCCGTCTCCGCGCCCCGCCCCGCCCCGCCCCCACCCCCCGGGCCCGTCTCCCCGCCCCGCCCCGCCCCGCCCACACCCCCCGGGCCCGTCTCCCCGCCCCGCCCACCCCCCCCCGGGCCCGTCTCCGCGCCCCGCCCCGCCCACCCCACCCCCCCCGGGCCCGTCCCCGCGACCCGCCCCGCCCGGACGCCCGGCCAGCCCACCTCTCCTGCCGCCCGGGTCTGGCTTCCCTTCGGCGCCGCGGGGAGGGGAGGGTCACGTCGCCCAACAGCAAGCGGAGGATGGCGCGGTGCCGGGTCCTGGCGCTGCAGGGTCGCCTCGCGGGCTCGAGTTCAAGAAATGTGGACTTCACACACCGCAAAAAGGAATTCACGCGACCCAACCGCCGACCTTCCACTGGCCCTTATGGGCCACCGTTGAATTTCCTGGGGAGGCGGGACTTCCGGTTCCTCGCCTCGCCTGCGGAGTGACTTCCGGCCTGGGAGGGGAAGTTGCGATTTCCCGTGTTTCCGCTGGAGGGTGGACGCGCATGGACGGCTGCTCCGCGCGGGCTCGGCCGCGTTAACGTGCTGCTGACTCTTCCCTGCGTCTGTTCACGTCGTGGCCGGACTGTGCGTCTTTCTTGAACGTCGACGTCAGGGTATGTCTCCCGGCGCCGCCCGGAAGGCGTCAGGTGGCGGCGGCGGCCGGAGCCGGGACGCCGCAGCCGCGCACTTAGATTGAAAGAAGAGAGAGGAACGGGCCGCAGAGAGAGGCGACATTCGTGGCCGAAAGCCAGAGAAGTACGGATTGGTCAGGGGCGTGGAGAAAATAAGCTTTTGAGTTGCTTTAATTTAGTTCGTGGGTTTTTTTACCCTATAGCCGCCAAGAATTTTTTTTTTTTTTTTGAGACAGAGTCTCACTTTGTCACTCTTGTTAGAGTGCGGTGGGGTCACAGCTCACGGCAGCCTCAAACCCTTGGGCGTAGGCGATTCTCTTGTCTCAGCCTCCTGAGTAGCAGGGACCACACGCCCGGCTATTTTTTTCTTGCAGGTGTCATTGTTTTAGCTGCCCGGGCTGGGTTCGAACCGCTAGCTCAGTGTATGTGGCCGGTGCCACTGCCAAGAATTTTTACAAACGGATGCTACTGGAGAGCTGCTTTGAATATATTTTGTATTTATTTATTTTTTATTACCAGTTATTTCCAGAGGATGTTATTTTTAATATATGCGTGTAACTGACCTCGGAACTTACTGATCGGCAGAGGCAGACACCGCACACAAAATGATTATGAAAGGAAGACAGGCTTGCTCAGGCACTCAGTAACAACACACATTTATTGGGTGTTTTTATACACACTGATCGAATAAAAGTATAGAAATAGAAAAAGGAATGAATAATGAGACAGGGAAAAGCTACCATGAAAATTCTTTGTTCAGCACAGATGCTGCTGGATACATACATAGTAAATCTAAATCAAAGACACCTTGCTCAACATTTTGTTCAAAGCTTAACCACGACGACGCCTGGCTGGCTGTTCTGTCTGACTAGTTCCCTAAAACTTGAAAAGTGACCATTTTCTAAAAAGAGAATAGGACAGAATACCTCTTTCCATAACCTGCAAGTGCTCAACCCCAGCTTCACCCTGCGAAGCCCTCCGGTTACTTTCCTTTCTGTGAACATCTAACTAATTGTTCATACTAGCCCGGGCATGTCCACAGAGAAGTTTTTCCATCTTAGGGCAACGTTCCTTGGGGAGCACGTGAGGCCATGTCACTGGCTGCAGTTCGGGGGCCGGTACCCCTCCATATGAGTTCACAGCTCTAATCATAATCTTTATTAAAATACTTTTATGGTCAGTCGCCTGGCATCTCGTTCTCAACAGATTTTATCTGCTCCATCTAGTTTTAAAAATACTTAACGTAACTGATAAGCAGTTTCCAGCTCTGCACTTAGTGCTGGTGTTTCATTCTTTACAAATTCAACATATACAGACTCTTAGTGTGGCTATGTGAAGCTAAGTACCACTAAACGTATATTCCACAATATGGGAAGTATTTCCCCAATAGTTAATGGATTCTAATAGTAGATTGCGTTAGCTTTAGCAGAGCCACCCATGTCTTTCATGAGTTTTATCGATCGATGGAATAGAAAAGGGATGAAAGCAAAGAATCATAGATGAATTTTGAGTCTTAAGAAATATACTTTAAAATTTACGGGCCAGTGCAGGTGGCTCACAACTTTAATCTGTCAAGTTACTTCTTACCTAATGAATATTTGCCATTAGGTGCATGTAAATTTTAAAAATATATGTTTTTTGGAGACAGTCTCACTCTGCTGCTCTGGGTAGAGTGCGGTGGCATCAGCCTAGCTCACAGCAACCTCAAGCTCCTGAATCATTTGAGCTCAGGAGTTTGAGGCCAGCCTGAGCAAGAGCAAGAGCAAGACCTCTGGCTCTACAAAAAATAGAAAAAAACTAGCCTGGTGTTGTGACTGGAGTCTGTAGTCCCAGCTACTTAAGAGACTGAGGCAAGAGAATTGCTTGAGACCAGAAGCTTGAGGTTGTCGTGACCTAGGCTGATGGCACCGCACTCTACCCAAGGCAGTAGAGTGAGACTGTCTCAAAATAAAAAAAAAAAAAATTAAATTTGCATGCACCTAATGGTAAATATTCATAACATATAAAGTAAACTTGACAGAGATAGAAAAAATATATGGTCATATTGGGTAATTTTAACATGACTTTTTCAATAGGATATAGCAAATTTGAATAAGATGATTTACACATATGACCTATGAATATACACAGAATAACACAACCCAAATCAAAATATACAAACATACGCATCACCAAAAGTGACCACATACTTAGCTATAAAGGGATAAACAAATTTTAAAAATTGAAAATCAGCATGCTTTTAACCACAATGCAGTTAAGATAGAAATCAATAAAAAACTATAAAAAGTCCAAACAATACATACACCAAGAGACAATGGTAATGAGAAAATGTTTTGAACTGAACAATAAAATGTTGTAGCAACACCTGTGTAATGAAGCTAAAGTAGTCTTTAGAGGAACATTATTAGCCAGAAGTAAGTTTGTATATGAGAAAGGAGACAGAAACATCTGAAGCTAAACATCCCTTTTCAAGAAGTTAGAAAAAAGGCAGCAAAGTCAGACTAAAGAAAGTAGAAGGACAGGAACAATTTCAAGAACAGAAATTGACGTAAAATGGGGAAAAAGCAGCGGTGTGCCGTAGCCAGCTCATACCACCTTGTGATAGCCAATTATGCACACGTCAATAACATCAAATCAGTAGCCAAAACTGCTTGTGATGGGAAAGTTCATGCTATGGGAATCAGCAAACCAGGATTTTGTTTGTTAACATTCAGAAACAATTTGATAGCACAACACTGCGTATAATTAACAGGAAAAACCAAAAGTTGATTTTTTGGGGGGGAAAAATAAAATTGACAAACATCTAATAGTATTAAACAATGAAAGGAGAGATGTTTTACATACATCACTATCAAAGTTTTGAAACAGACTCTGGTCCATTATTTCACTTCCAAGAAATAATAATCAACAGTGTCCTTTCTGATTCACCCGTGCAAGTGTTCTGATCACACCCCCGTTGTGAAAAATATGACTTAAAATGACGTGAGGCTCTATATAATTGTTACTTAATATATCACATAGGTGACTATCCATATGTTTTGCTATAGAAATATTAATGTGTTTGATTATGGGCACTGTCTCAGTTCTCGTTGAGAATGCTATATAATACATGTTGTATGTTCCGTAGTACTTTTCTAATATCTGAAGTGGTGTGTATTCCCACAGCGATTTCAGATAAGTTGTGTAGATTTATAATAAGACTTTAGTGTCAGGAAGAATTTTTTTAACCATAAAGAAAAAGTTCAGTAAGACATAAAATAATGTATTGCATGAAAAAAATGGACTACATAAAAATAATGGACTTTTGTCTATCCAGTGACAACACAGAGTAAGTAGAAAAAACCCAGTCACCATGAGCGAAAAGTTGTCAAAATAACAAAGAATTAGTGCCTAGAATATATAAGAACACCTACAAATCAATAAGAAATAGGCAACCTAATTTTAAAAATGGGCAAAGGCACCAGGTGCCAATAGGTAGAGCACTAAGGGAGAAATGCAGATGACTAATATACAAAAATAGCATCCTTCTCATTAGTAACTGCGGAAATGAACATGAAAATCACAATGCAATGTGATTAGATACACACTAGGTCACAGTGTCAAATGCAAAAGCTTCACCAGGGATAAAGCAAGGAGATTCCTCATACGCTGGGCAGTGTGAATCCATACAATCACTTCGGGACAACACTGTGGCATTATCGAATAAAACTGAACATACATGTTCACCCGGACTCAAATTCTATAGAAGCAGAATCACTTGCACATGTACATTTTTTAATAGCTAAAACCAACAGAGTGCCCAAACTTAATAAGAGAAAGGATAAATTATGGTATAGTCATACTGTGAAATATGATACAGCAACAAAAAGAAACTATTACCATTTACAATAACATGATTAATCGCAACATTGAAACAACCAAATAGACGCTATGCTTTCACTTATATCAAGTTCAAAAACTGGCAAAACTCCACTGCACTGTTTAGGATACCTACGTAAGTAGTGAAGCTATAAAGCAAAGCAAAGAAATGATCATCACAAATGTTTTTCTCTAGGGTAAGAGATTTGATAAGGGAGGGCGGTCTGGTGCCTTCCTGGGAAGCAGACAGGGTTGTTATTTCTGGACTTGGGTGTTTGCTTTACAATTATTATTTAAATAAACTGTACTTTATGAATGCATATCTACAGTTCTTAGAAAACTAAAATGAATAATTGGCCTCAGAAAGGTCATCTTTAGTAGAATTGAATCACAGTAAGGTAAAAATAATGGTCATGCAGAACATTTATCGTTCTCTTACTAAATTTTTAATGAATTTAAATATCATGTCACTTTAAGTCATGTTTTTTTTTTAGCAATGAAGAGCATCTTATGTGTTCTTTGAGGTCAAACACCCGTAGTCTCTACTGCCAAATGCCACTTGTGCGGAATGCAGGCAATTCCTGCTGGTTTGTAGACGACCTAAGGTGCAGATGAGGAAAATACTATGGAAGGGGGGGTCGATGAGTCGCAGTGACGTCCCCACCATATCCCGAAGGAAGGTGTTCTTTGCCAAATGGGAAACGCTGATGTAACCCACAGAGCAAGAACAACTAGAAAAGTGGACTTTTGAGGTGTTGATTAAAAGAAGAAATCAATGCTATGTAACAATTACAAAGGCCATATTCACCTTATAAAATCTTGAAGACAATGGGGAAGTAAAAGAATGTGGGTGCTGTAAGATGATTCCAAATGTGCTGTTTTGACACAGAGGGTGTAACTTTTCAGCCTGTGTTTGAAAGGAGCGAGGAGGCGAAGAGCAGTCAGTGTGAAGAGGGGGAAGGCAGTCGTGCTGCTGCTGCCGTCCCCAGGAGAGTTCGTGTGGGTGTCCTCCAGTCTGAACTAAGAAGATCCCCAACCACTGGTAGGTAGGACGAGCCAGACTCAGTGGCAATGAAAATATATGCGTTGTTTTTCTGTTGCTGCCCACAGACTGTTATTTATAATCTGTACTGTTTTACAAAGCAGTTATCACAGACACCCACTCAAGGACACGAGCAGGAGAAAGATTTCTTTGACTTCTGGGTAGCTCCAGAGATCTTCCAAATTTCTTGCCGATCTCCAGGCTGGCCCCTGGTCTTTTTCCTCCCACTGACTACAGCTATGCCATAGATACGCTCCGAGACACTGTTGGTATTTCTCCCCTCTGCGTTTTGCTTTCCTGCATGAGTTGATTCAGTCTGAAAAGACTTGCATGGCTATGTTTTGATCCTTAAACAAAACTTTGTGCCAAATTTCTCTTCCCAAGTCCTTAGCAGACAGCTCTGCTTGTTTGTCTTTCCACCACACCAGTAAGTTCAAAACTGAACTTATAGTATTCTCTCTCCAGAACAGCTCCTTGTTCTAAGCTGTTCCTTTTATTCAGTGCTAGGACAAGTCCTTTGTCTGCCATTTAGAAACTGTCCAGTCCCCTTTATTGATTCCTGGTCTATATTTACCCAATTTCCTTCACAGACATTAAGCTCCTGCAAATTACCAGCCTCTGTGCTAGTCCTTAGGAAAAAAGGCAAGTAAAGGCAGGTCTCAGCCTTTGAGAAGCCCAGTCTGCTGGAGGACACAGACCATATTAGCCTGTGATAAAGGGTGACGAAAACTGTAGTACAGATGTGCACAAAATACAGTGAAGCCAGAACAGGAGTTTACCCAGAGAAATCAGGAAGGGGGAGCAGCGGAGCACAGGGGAGAAGAGTCTAGTGTTTGGGGTCAGACTGGCCCTGAATCCCACCTCCGCTGTGTCACACTGTGTGACCTTGGGCAAATTACTGAACTTTTTTTTTTAATACATTGATTCCTCAACTGAAGATGTAGATGATAATGTCGACCTTAGGTTTCTTGTAAAGGTTAAATGAAATAATTCAAGCAAAGCATTTAGAAAAGTGTCTAACATGTAAAAAGATTTCATTTTTTATTTAACATGAAGTATATCTACTGAGCACTTGCTCTGTGCCAGGCACTGTTTTAGGGGGTGTGGGAGACATTTGCAGAATAATACAGATAAAAATTCCTACCCTCATGGAATGTGTATGCTAGCAGGGAGACAATAAGCAATAAAAATAAAATGTAAATTATATACGGGATATACATACAGTATAGGAAAATGGACAAGATAAAGCTAGTTATTAATATATTACAGGGATCACTTGATCTTGGACTTAAAGGAAGGAAATTTCGGTAAACAGAATGATACTATGTTTCATTTCACCTAAGTCGCATGGATTATAAACTACACTACTATATGTCATGAAGGAAAAAATATTGCCAATTAAATACTATGCACCATGCTTTTTAATTACCTAGGATTTTTATTTTAAGTGTATTAAAACCAATTGAGACATATTTAGAAATATGTTTTTCTAAATTCTATCAGACTTATACATACATAAGAAGGAAAACAAAAGCAGAAATTGGTGAACGTATTCCTAAAACTTCATTATATTTAGAGTCCTAGTCCTCTGAATCGCTTTTTGGTTCAGTCCCCATCCCCTCCCCCCACCTCCCCACAATCCTGTTTCTTCCAATTAAAAAGCAAGTAGGATACAAATGTCTGGACTTGGCGCGGAACAAAGTTCTCAAAAAATAATACACAGCTTGTCTCTCACTGAAACCCAGGACATGTGATTGGGAGGCGGGAGGGGGGTGAAGGGGTGGGGGAGGAGAGCACGGTAGGCGGAGATGTCACGAGACCCTACTGTTCCTTGATTGAGAACAGCTCTCGACTCTTTTCCTCTAATTTATTCCCATGTTGAGCTGACACCTATTCAGTGCCTACCACCGTAGTGAGAGGCTACGTGGTGACACAGTTACAGACACAGTCCAAGCCCTCAAGTCCCTTTCCAGCACTCCATGATCTCAAGCCTTATGTGATGATCCTGATTCTGTGGAGCCAGAGTGTCTAGAGTCTTTCCCTTGCATTCGTCCTACCCTACACTGCTGAGTGCCATACCTAAGAGCGGCTGTCATTGTATTGATCTAATTCTCAGTAACAAGGAGCAGCTCTTTTGATTCCTAGCCCTGACTTTGTGGGTCTCCAGAGTCTGCCTCTGGCCTTCCCGGGCCTGGCTGGTTCTTCCCTGCTCCTCCCTTTAGGCCCCTCCTGGTGGGCACACCCCCCCCCGGCTCATGGCCACGTCCGTCCGTACTGGTTCTGACCTCTCATGCCATCTGCCTCCAGCTCAGCAGCCAGTCTCATGCTTCCTGTCGCTTACGGCCCATATCTCTCCAGAAGATAAGCAATAGGAGACCATACTCCTTTTACCCTTCCCTGACAGCTTTTTAACTTTAGTTAGTTTAATTAGCAATTAGCCCTCTCCCCTTATTTCACGTCCATTTGGTCTCAGCTCTGCTTAGGGCAGTGGTTCTCCACCTTCCTAATGCCGCGACCCTTTAATACACTTACTGTGGGTCTCGACCCACAGGTTGAGAACTGCTGCCTTATGGCAGGAGGGTTGGTAATTTCTGGTTTTCCCCCATTGTGAGTGCATAATACTTTGTAACTGCATATGGAAGACACTTAGGACGCACTTGCCATTTGCATGAAATATGGGAAACACATTGGTGAAAAGAAGGATTGCACCACTTAATACAGAGTTTCTCTCATTTGATCTGCAAACACGTACAGCATGTCTCATGCACCATGCCTGGTGTACCCAGCTAAATGAAATGCTTTGTCTTTGATTTGCTTATAGTCTGGTTGGGGAGTCAGACATGAAAACCTAAAGTCACAATGTCAAAAACACTAAGAGTAAGCTATGGACCCAAAGCTGGAAGCACAGAGGATGCAGTAACACATCCTGGGCGAATCAGACTGACCTTCACTAAGCAAGTGAATTGGAGGTTACATTGAAGAATGAATGGGGGTCAAAACCACAATAAGTATCACCTAACTCCGAAGAGGGTGGCTCGTATTATAAAGTTCCCAAACAGTAGATGCTGGAGTGGCTGTGGAGAGAAAGGAACTCCGGTACACTGTTGTGGGACTGCAAACTAGTGCGACCTCTATGGAAACTTCTATGGCGATACCTCAAAGAACGGAAATCAGACCTATTCACCAATCCCACTGCTGCATATATACACAAGGAAAAGAAAGGTCATTTTATCATAAAGACACCTGCACACAAGTATTTATAGCAGCACAATTTACAGTTCCAAAGAGATGGAAACAACTCAAGTGCCCACCAATACGTGATTGGATTAATAAAATGTGGCGTAAGCGTACCATGGAGTACTACCCAGTCATAAGAAAAGGGCAATCTAGTATCTTTTTGGACAATCTGGAGGGAACTGGAGACCATTCTTCTAAGTGAAACATCACAAGAATGGAGAAACAAACACATGCACCCAATAGAAAACGGGATGAATCCATCAGCACTTCCCTGCACATGTGGAAGTAAATCTCCATGAAAACCACGCAGGGGGGTGGGCGGAGAAGGGGAGGGGGAAATTCACAGCTATTGGGTACAGCGCACATTGTCTGGGTGAAGGGCACACTTCCATGTGTAACTTTGACTCAGTCTGTACAAAAACAAAACATGTAAACAAAACGTTTACCTCCTAATATTCTGAAATTAAAAAAAAGAATTAGTGGCTGTTTTCAGGAGGCATTGTAAGCAGAGCAAAGTGAAAGGCCTGGGATAATGGAAGGCTAAGCTGCCTTGCTGATCTCAGACTCCCTGACACTTCCCACTGGAGAGCCTGTGCTCTGCCCAGTCTCTGGTGTCTCTCTGCTTGGAACGGTTTATCCTGGGCTCCGAGTCTGCTCACAAAGTCCTAAACAATTCTCCCTATTTAAATTGAAACCTGGGCCCACTGCCCTTGTCTAATTGCCCAGATGCTAATTTTGAGTATAACAGTTTTTCCCCATTGATTTAAGATGTCAACTTCATCCATGGGCGTCCGTAATATTTATAGTTTGTAATACGATAGCTGGGCTATTATATCTAACCATCCATCAAGTACATATGTATGTATCTGTGTGTCTGTGTGTGTATGTATGTAGCTAGCGAGCTATCAACTATATCTGTGTGTGCATATAGCCGACCACTCATCCTTCTATACAGCTAAGCTTGTATTGTGCTATTCGCTCTAAACCCACGCATATTTGTTGCTCTTGTTGTTATTCCATTATTTGTTAATTACTGAGAGAGGTATACTAAAATTTGTCACTATGACTGTGTATCTGTTTCTTTTTTAAAAAACTTCTAGCAGTTGTAATAGCTCACAGCTATCTTGTATATTATAGAATTATATAGTCCATCAGTATCAATTCCTTATTTGCTCATTTAATATTTCTGGCCTTGAATTTTATTAACTAATATTAACATTACCTCATCTACTTTCTTTTTGGTAGTATTTTCTCAGTTCAGCTTTTTTTAGTTTTTTATTTTCAAACTTTTTGTGTCCTTTTGTTTTAGCTGCACCTCTTGTAAACAGTATATGCTAACACTGAAAATTCCAAGGAGAATTTCTGTTTCTAACGGGTGGTTATCACCTATTTTCATTCACAAGAAATATGAATATATTTGAAACAATTCCCGTCTTTTCTGATTCTGGCGGGTAGGGTCAGGAGGACAGATGGGAGCCGACATTTCATGTCTGATATTTGAGGTCGCAGGGAGCTGTAGTGACACCACTGCACTCAGCCCAGGCAAGAGAGTGAGAACCTGTCTCCGAAAAAAAAAAAAAAAGTTTTGAATCAAGCTGAAAATAAAATATGCTCATTCTTTTACCTTGGCAAACTATCTTCATCATGTCAACATTTCAAAAATATGTATAAAGGCTTGACTTTTATATGACTAAAAGTTGTCAAAATGTCCAAGATGGCTGAATGAAATTATTGCCCATATCTCCAGGAGACCTGTTGATCAGTCAGCAATATTCGATGTATTTAAATTAATTTATTAAAATTTATATCTTTATTCTACAAATTATCTTGCTTTCATTTTGGCAAAATTGTTAATTATGCTGTTAAGAGAAAGAGCTTTACATAAATTGTATCTAAAAGACTTAAAAAGTAAATAGAGTTGTGTTCAAATTACACAAAATTTAAATGTATATTTATATAAAACACAAATTGAAGTAAATGTAAAAAATTGAAAAAGTTAAAGCTGTTTTACATATGGTGATGCTAAAATATTCAAACTTATCTGTTAGAACCTCAAAGGTAGAACAAATGATAATCAAGTCTCTGATATAATAAGGTACAATTATTTATAATAGAGTTGAGTTTTTAAAATTTTCTCAAAAAAATGTGTTTAAAATATTTAACTATTTACAAGTTTTGTGTGCAAAGTTTATTTGGCTGCCAGTGTAACAAATTTGTATCACTCCCCCTCTTAATATTGCAAAATGTTCTGCAGCCTCCAAGTACAACTGTTATTAGCACCACACTAATTCATGGGACTCCAGAACTGTGTGTCGGACAGAGAATTAAATTCATATAAGGCAGATCAATGGGAGAAAAGCACCCTCATTGACTTAATACAAGTTTTCCCTGGCCTGGGAGCCTTCATAACGAAATGAAGACCCAAAGATGGGGTCAGAATTGAACACTTACATACTGACAGCAGAGGGTAGTGAGCGGAGGAGGAGGAAGTAAATTATGTGGGGAGGCTAAAGGAAGATTAGAGTTATTCTACCACGGTGTGTCCAGAATTCTCTCAGCCTCAGTGTCCTGCCCTGGATGAGAAGAATGATGTAATCCCCCTGCTCTAGGGAGGGCATTGTTCCTGTGGAGATTCCATTCCTGTTTTTAAGAAACAGAACAAAGGTCAGCATGACCTTTTTGCACCTACTGTTTCTCAAGTGCCTTTAAATCAAAACCAGCATGTCAGAGTGACATATGTGGGGTGACCTGTTCTTAACTTGTCTGCTGACGGATGCCCCGGCAGTGGGAACTGCTCACTCAGCATCCTCTTGGGAAGCACTTTCTCTCCTTTCTGTTCTTTAAAGTTCCTGGAAAAGGGAACCAGGAGATGCTTCTCCTCAGTGGTAAGCTTCTGCTTGACTTGGCTTCTGACGAAAGAGGACACTCTAAAGCCTCCTTTAAGGGGATCCTGCCTGCCTGCGTGGCTCCTGGGCATTTGTCCAGTGTCCTATTGAGCAGGAGGGCCTGGAAAACAGCTTGGCCAGCAGGGTATGAAGGGGCTGGCCTGGCTACTGCCCAGGACCAGGCTTGCTCCAACCCAGGGCTGCATGCCCAGATCTTTGGAGCCGCACCACCCTCAGAGAGCATGGAGGGGCCCCTCTCCAGTCGGAGACTCTGGATGTCAGGGAGGCCCCTTTCATCTCCAGGCCCTGCCCTACTTTCTGTCTAACTTTTACTAGAGTGATGATGACTCTCCAGGCAGGTATTTTACTGTGTCTCAGACCAAGAGTCTCTGGTGAGGGCTCAGACTTGGAAGTTTTGTGGGCTTCCCCTCCGCCCCTGTCTGACTCCTGTACATGTTTGGCAGAGTCACCTAATTCATAATTCTTAGTCGTATGATTATGTTTATTGCAGACGCCTGTTTTGTTTTGTTTGACTTTTGACTGTGTGCCTCCAGCCTACTGGGTTCCCCTAAAAATCCCACTTCCTGGGCTCAGGAAGGACCTTTATTTGCAACTTAAGTTGTTGTCCAGGCAATTGTGTTCTATTTAGCAATTACAGGTATGGGCAGCTGCAGCAACCTTTTAATTTAGTAAAGTAATAGGTACAGAAGTTAATGGGGCAGGACTGGGCTGGGAATCACTTTCCAAATGTATTTATAGAAAAGAAAATGTTCTTTTTTTTTTTTTTGAGACAGAGTCTTATTCTGTCACGCTTGGTAGAGTGCTGTAGCGTCACAGCTCACAGCAACCTCCAACTCCTGGGCTGAGGCAATTCTCTTGCCTCAGCCTCCCAAGTAGCTGGGACTACAGGCGCCCACTCCAACACCCAGCTATTTTTTTACAGTTTGGCTAGGGCTGGGTTCAAACCCGACACCCTTGGTATGTGGGGCCGGTGCCCTACTCACTGAGCCACAGATGCCACCCAGAAAATGTTTTTATATGCTTTTTTAGTTTCATGGTGAGGGATCATTGGATAAGTTTCATTTCTTTGTGTTTCATTCACCTTCACTTCATCTCTGGGTCTTAGGAGTTCTCCATTTAACTTGGACTTTTTTTCTATTTTATTTGTATTTAATTTTTTGTCGCAGTTTATCAGTCAGTTATCTAATTCAGCATTTACTAAATAAGTCACAGTGGGAGGAAACAGAGTGTCAGTGGCCCTTGGCAGTAAGAGTCTTGCAGGCCACTAGAATAAGATGGTTGTAAGAGGTGGAGTGGGGACTCTGGCAGGGCCTGGGAAGCTCTCACTGTGAAGCTGATCACAGTCTTTAGAAATAGGTCAGTCTTACCAAGGTTTCCAGATCATTCCTGGAATGAGAACTGGGTAAATGACTGCAGAATTCTGGAAGAGCCTAGTGCAGTCCTACAATTGAAGCAGTGCTTCATGGATGGAGTGTGGGGTTGGACCCACTGTAAAGGTGGGGAAGGTAGGAGAGGAGTCAGGGCAAAGGCCATGCAAAGTGTGCTTCCAGTGTCAGTGTGAATCCTAAGAGGAACTCAGAATCCAGATGTCACAGTAAACTAAGAAATCTAAACACAATCCCATGGAGAGTAAAAGTCTGATCTTTATCCAGGCTGTTAAATTCAAGAAGTAATAGAGTATGATAATGATTATTTGGATTTTGCTTGTGTTCTTTTAGGTTTGTTTGTTTGTTTTTATTTTCTCCTCTGGAGGCTGATCCATGTGTTTTTTGGGGGGAGGGGGTTGGAGTGGATTTACTCACTTCTTTAACTGTAAGGTATCCCAGCCGCTTTGTGATCTTTACTTGGCAGGTGCACTTTATTTGGAAGAATAAAAATATCCAGATGATAAAGCTTGGTGTAACATTTCCCACAACATGCATAAGTCTCATACTCAGCACACAAACTACATCTCCACGTAGGAACTTAATACCCTTGAACCCTGTGTCCTATTCTTGTGGTTTGTTTCATGTGAATTGTTTCCTCAGGTCATGATGTCAAGTGAACCAGAAAAATCCAGCGTCAGAATTTGACAAGGTGACATACTCATTTATTCAGAATTCCAAGTGTCCATTGGTACCTCTGCTAGATACAGAGATAGCAAGGTGAAGAAGAAATATTTTTTTTCCCTCGAGTTGCTAATAGCTTAGAAAGTAAAACAGAAATATTAGAGTTTAATAAGACTTTCTTGAGTGGAGAGAAGGGAACACTTTTGCGCTGCTGGTGGGATTGCAAACTAATACAGCCTCTATGGAAAGACGTATGGAAAATTCTCAAAGAACCAAAAGTCGACCTTCCATTTGATCCCATAATTCTATTACTAAGTATCTACCCAGAAGGAAAAAAAATAATTTTACCACAAAGACATTTGCGCTAGAATGTTTATTGCCACTCAATTCACAACTGCCAAGACATGGAAGCAACCCAAGTGCCCAACAACCCATGAATGGAATAACAAACTGTGGTACCTGTACACCATGGAGCCGTTCAGCTGTAAAAAAGATGGAGACTTTACAGCTTTTGTATTTAGCTGGACGAAGTTGAAATACATTCTTCTTAGTAAAGTATCACAAAAATGGAAAAACAAGTATCCAATGTACTCAATACTAATATGAAACCAATATATAAACAACTACACACCCCCATGAAAGAAAAACACAGGTATATTCTAACAAGGGAGAGGGGAGGAGGGGGGAGGAGAGAAGGGGGAGGGGGGCTGGCAAGTTCTCACCTCATGTCACAATACAAAGGCAGACAGCACACCCCCTGGGTGAAGGGCTCACCTGCAACTTGAACTTTACCTTGGAAATTAAAACCACGTAAGCTAAACATTTGTATCTTCATATTAATCTGATATAAGAAATAATCATAAAAGTGAAAAAAAATAAAGACTTAACTTGAATTCGGTAAGGAACTGTGTTCCCAGGTAGGGTTTGGGGTTAGGGGTTGGGGTTAGGGTTAGGAGGCATGGATCATTAGACTCTGGGGTCAGCATCTCAGGTTCCACCCCAATAATTCTACACAAAGAGCTCACGCCTGCAGACACACAACCTGGGTAAGTCACAGGCAGAGTGAGGAACAAGGAGAAATGCGTGGAAGAAAACCTCCCAGGAACTCTGATCTTGAGTCTCCCTCAGAGGGCAGGAAAATAATTTCTTTTACGGTCACAATTCTGTTTTCATTCAAATTGCACTTTGTCTTTTATGTGAATTATCTCATTTAATATATAACTATATAATATTGTTATCCCCCTACTAAAGCTGATCTCGGAGAAATGAAAAAAAGCAGGATAAAATTAGCATTTCACAGGGAATAAAATGAAGAAATATGTATGAAAGAGTGCTCTATAAACTCTAAACACTAAAGACTTCTAAACTATAAAACACTAAAAATATTCATAGTTTTATTTTTAATTTGTTTTTATTATTTTTTCAGACAGAGTCTCACTCTGGCACCCTGAGTACAGTGCCATGGTGACATAGCTCACAGCGACCTCCAGCTCTTAGGCTTAAGCAATCGTCTTCCTCAGTTCTTCTATTTTTAGTAAAGACAGAGTCTCGCTCTTGCTTAAGCTAGTCTCAAACTCCTGAGCTCAGGCAACCCACCAGCCTCAGCCTCCCAGAGTGCTAGGATTACAGGTGATAACAGGTGCCTGGTCATTCATAGAGTTTTAAAAACTCTGAGCTTTCCTCCCCTGCCTATTATGTCTTCTATAAACAGAATAGCATAATGGTCATTTTACAGTGTACGACTACCATTTACAAGAAGCTTTCACTAAGTGGGTCCTTTTGAAAAATATCCTCCTTTATGTCAAATGTCTGGAAACAAAATTCACATCAAAGAGTAGGCTGACCATTTATTTAATGAAGCTTGAGGCAAACTCTCTCATCTCCTTCTTGAAGGTATGCAGTTGAGTTAGAACCGGCTATTTAATTAACATTGGTTTCTACAGCTCTGAGTTTAATTCCCAGAAATGTTGATGGTTTCTTATTTTAATCCTCTTAATGAGGAAGAAGCATACTTCCTGTTCTGTCTTCCCAAACAGGGGCCTTTTCTAGGAGAAAATTAAACAGTAGCCAACGAGACTGTTTTCATGGACCATAGTGAAATACAGTGATTGCTTTGCAAATAAACGTTTCAGATCATGCACCAAAGTCTCCCACGGGCCGAAGGGACCTGGTGGGGATATCTACTTGGCTCCTTTTTCTTTAAGCTTGCCTCCTCCATGGACAAGACGGTGTCCTGTCCTGTTTTCTTCCTTTTTCATTTGTCTCTCATGTTTTCAAAGATGTTGCCCTTAGCATCCATGTTTCTTTAGCCATGTTCAGGAGCCCCTTGCTGTGTTTACTGTCTAAATTTAGGAAACTAATTTTTCTGAAAACCTGTTCACTACTGTTAAGGCTTTTGTACTGAGTAACTGGAAGGATAGAGTTGAATTTTCTAAGATGGGAACAATATGGGAAGAAAGATTTGGGGAGAATCAGGAGTTTGGTTTATGCATAATTAGTCTGAAATACCGACCAGATTAATGTAGGGGTTGCTACTAAGCTGTTAGATGCATGACTTTGGCATATAAGAGAGAAGTCAGGGAAAGAGGTATAAACCTGGAGGTCTGGACTCTAGTACTGGTCTTTAAAGCCACCTTTGTAAATGGAGCAATTTATTCTACAAAAACAGAGGCTGATTTATTTTTAACAGTTGCATTCTTATTAGATAAGGACCATTCGACGAATTTATTTCTGTGTGATATAATAAGGCAACAGGGAGTATTTCTGATGTCAGTGGGCCTTTTCTGACATTGGATGTCTTTCTACTCTCTGCCCCCCACCCACCAGCTCCATCACTGTAGCCCTAAACCTCTATCCCCCCTTCCTTCTCCCCCATCTCAAAGCTGGCGCGTTATTCAGCATATGTTCACTCCCCTCCCCCACCCATTAAAGTCAGTGTATCCTTTCCCAGGGCACTGCATAGCCACAGGATTTGCTTTGGCCAATGGCAAGGGATGTGTATGGGCCTTCAAATGTGTTTGTGAGATTTGGTGTGATTCTTGCACTCAGGTGACCCACCATGAAAACAGTATCCTCCATAGCTGCAGCCTTTTCAGCCTTGGCTACAGAACAAACACACATGTACAGACTCTAGCCCAACCCTCAGCCTGGTGCCAAGTCCGGGAAGATCCCCATCTGCAAGCAGAGCCATTCATCTTGGCCCAGCCCAAGTTAGCCAAAGCGCAGTCACTGTAGACCAGCGAGCGGGAGCAAATGCTTGTTCTCGTAAGCCTCTGCATGGGAGCTGTTTTTTTTTTTTTTATTACAGCATTATTGTGACAATAACTGGTGCAATGATCTGAATGACTGCCTTCCTCCAAAATGCATGTGTTGAAATCCTAACTCCCAAGGTGATGGTATTAGGAAGTAGAGTCTTAATGAGAGGGCTCCACTTGAAAGGTGATTAGGTCATGAGGGTGGAGCCCTCCTGAATGGGATCAGTGCCCTTATAAAAGGGACCCCAGAGAGTTCTCTGTCTCTCTTTCCACTATGAGAGAAGATGAAGAAAAGGCAGCCACCTGCATCCTGGGAGCAGCCCTCACCAGAACCCAGCCATGCTGGTATCCTGATCTCAGACTTTCAACTTTCAGAGCTGTGAGAAATATATTTGTCATAGTCTGAACTAAGATAGCTGACGAAGAAAAAAAAGGAAGTCTAGCTGCCCTATGTCCCATTCTTTCAGGGGCATACTACCTGGTAGTTATTTAAGCTAATTCTGGTTGGATAAATTAATGAGCTATATGAGCTCTGTCCAGATACTGTTTTTGAATTTCAGATAGGGCTTTCCAGAGATGCTGTTCTCTGCCTCAAAAGGATGACTCTGTCAGGCTTTTCTAGTGACTAAGGTGGCAAGTGAACATGTGTGGACGTGTTCCCCAAAGCAGTTCTATGGAATCCTTTCTATTACCCACTCAGAAATAACCAGAGGCCTGGTCTAGATCATACTGAAAGGACAAACCAGTAGAATCACAAAGGCTGCTATTTCTTCTTGTTGTAAACCTGGAACTATGTTAAATATTGCATTTAATAAGTAGAACCTCAGAAGTAATGTATTATGGCAAAACAGCATACATGATGAAGTCACTTTATTTTTTAGTATTAAAAGCTTATTTGTTTACTTATTTTATTTTATTTTTGAGATAGAGTCTCACTACGTCACCCTTGGTAGAATGCCATGGCATCACAGCTCACAGCAACCTCAAACTCTTGGGTGTAAGCAATTCTCTTGCCTCAGCCTCACAAGTAGCTGGGACTATAGGTGCCCACCATAACACCCGGCTATTTTTTGTTTCAATTACCATTGTTGTTTAGCAGGTCTGGGCCAGGTTTGAACCCACCACCCTCAGTGCATGTGGCTGGTGCCCTCACCACTGTGCTATACGTGCTGAGCCATATTTACTTATTTTAGAGATGGGGTCTTGCTATATTGCCCAGGCTGGACTCAATGTCTTAAGCTAAAGTCATCCTCCTCCCTCAGGCTCCCAAGAAGCTGGGATTACAGGTGCATGTCATTGCACCCCAGTTTTAATATGTTTAAAAAAATTCCCATATTTGAGGATTGCTGGAGGCCAGGAGTTTGAGACCAGGCAGGAGAACAAACCATTTCTAAAAATTAAAAATAAAAACTTAGCCAATCCTGGTAGGGTGTGCCTGTAGTCCCCACTACTCAGGAAGCTGCAGTGGGAGAGCTGCTCGAGCCAAGGAGCTTGAGGTTACCGTGAGCTATGATCTTGGCACTACTCCAGCCCGGGTGGCAAGCAAAACCCTGTCTCTAAAACAAAAATCAAAAAACAAAAACAAGACAAGGAAAGGAACAATTCCTAGAATTACACATGAGAGTGACAAACTACTACAGATGAAATAGTAAATGCTTTGAGTCCTCAACATGATCTTTAATGTACGCAGGATTTTTAGATTTGATTTGTTCATTGTAAGTGAAGTGGAGAATAACCTGGCAATGGCCTTAAAGAGTCTAAAGAGTCTTAGGATTCCCTATGGTTAAGTTGTTTGGAAATATGTAGTGTTTCCTGCAAACATCTATTATTAATTCTAATGTTAATAAAATCATACAACTAGTATACATTTTTGAGTTCTCATAAAAGTTAAAAGAATTTCTGTTTTTAGTTTGGCTTTTCTGCTTGCTGGCTTTTCATAAGAAATTCCCCCTGAACTTTCTGCGCGGTCAGGGAACACAAATGCCCTCCTTATTGATTCGTAGCTGTTCGTGCTATTGCTTGATTGATGGATCTGGTCACATCTCTCTTTTGAAAGCATTGTAGTCTCATTTCCATGAGCTAATTGGATGACCAGTGGCGCCTATGGACGGTCCCAGGTGGGATTTTAGGAGCAGCTTGACTGTACCTGCTGTCGTGGTGTATGGTCGTCCTGGCTCTGTTCCTTGTGAAATGTCTAGACAGATGTCTGCTGCCTGCCCTGAGAGTTCGGTCAAGGTGCTTTGTGAAGAAGAGACCCCACCCCAGTGGGACGAGTGGCACACACTCCTTTTAGTCATGGACAATGTATGGATCAGTCAGAAAAGAAGTGGGTGTTTGAAAGGAGTCGTCATAATTTGGGCCCCACCTATCTCTCCACCCTTCTGTTATAGATATGAGCAAACATACAGACTCCGTGCACTGTTCCCGTATGTTTCTCCATGTGCCTCCGCCGTTTCCCTCTCTCTCATTTCTACACTCCTTCCCCAAAACTCTGCAGCAGTGTAGCCATCTCAGAGGCCCGCAGAGCCTGGTGTCTTAGTGTCTTCAGGCTGCTCATAACAAAACCCCACAGGCCGGTGCCTTACATACAACAGAAATTTATTTCTCTCAGTTCTGGGGGCTGGGGAGTCCAAGATCAAGGTGCTGGCAGGGGCTGGAGGTGGTGGCTCATGCCTATAATCCCAGCACTCTAGGAGCGGGAGGGTAGCTTAAGGGGAGAACTTTAAGATCAGCTTGACCAAGAGTAAAAAAAAAAAAAAAAGAAAGAAAATGAACAATTATCTGGGTGGAGTGGCACATGCCTCTAGTCCCAGTTACTTGGGAGGCTGAAGCAGAAGGATTGCTTGAGCCCAGGAGTTTGAGTGTACAGTGAGATGTGATTACGCCACTGTACTCTACCCCAGGTGACAAAGCAAAACAACTGTCTCAAAAAAAAAAAAAAAAAGAAGAAGAAGAAGATGGCAGATTCTGTGTGTGAGGGCCCGTTTCCTGATTCATAGATGGCACCTTCTCTCTGTGTCCTCACAGGGTGGAAGGAGCAAGGCAGCTCCCTGGAGCCTGTTTGATAAGGGCACTAATCCCATACACAGAAGGCTCTGTGCTTATGACTTAATCCTTCCCCAAAGGTGCCCCCCATCTCCTAGCACCATTGCCCTGCCTGGGATTTCAACCTAGGAATTTTGGGGAGACAAAAGCATTCAGACCATAGCATCAGGTAAGTAACGCAGCTCAGCGAAGACCACTGCAAACGCACATGCAGATGCTTGTGAATGCTCTGGCTGAGTGGTGTGGCCAACAACTAGGCCTCAACAGGCGTTTGCTGTGAAATTCAGGCTTACTACTGCTGAAAGATTCTCTCTTTCAAGATAAATATTTTTTTTTTTTATAATGTGGGAAGTCTGAGATTTTATTTTATTTTTTATTTTTTTTGTGGTTTCAACTTAACTTCAAATATCATACTAGAGCTCTTTTTCTGTATAGTTCCATCCTACCTCTTGTTTTATTTTGGTCTCAGTTTACCTCTTTGTACATTGTGTGTTCAATAACATACATCTATAACTTTTTCTGTATTGCTTTAAAATCATGTAGAAAATAAAAGTTGGAGCTATAAGCCAAAAATACAATAATATCTGAGTTTATATTCTCCCTTTAAACCTCTGGTAATTATTTTACCAGAGGTCTTTACTCCTTTGTATGGTTTCAAGTTATACCTAGCGTGTTTTCATTTCAACCTGAAAGACCCCATTTAACATTTCTTGCAGTGCAAGTATACTATTAAACTCTCTCATCTTTTGTTTATCTGGGAATGTCTTAATCTCACTTCATTTTGGTTTTTTTGAGACAGAGCCTCAAGTTGTCACCCTGGATAGAGTGCCGTGGCATCACAGCTCACAGCAACCTCCAATTCCTGGGCTCAAGCGAGTCTCCTGCCTCCGCCTCCCAAGTAGCTGGGACTGCAGGCGCCCGCCACAACGCCTGACCATTTTTTGGTTGCAG
>CAUYRH010130196.1:0-20452 GCA_963574655.1 Perodicticus potto | reverse complement strand
GTTTCACCTGTACCCTGCTAAGATGCACCGTAGGTGTGGTCCCACCGATTACCTTCCCTCCACCCAGTCTCCTCCCTCCCCTCCCCTCCCTTGCCCCTTTGCCCATATTCTTGTGCTGGGGTGTGGTTATAGCCTTCATATGAAAGCTATAAATTAGTTTCACAGTAAGGCTGAGTACATTGGATACTTTTTCTTCCATTCTTAAGATACTTTGCTAAGAAGAATATGTTCTAGCTCCATCCATGTAAACATGAAAGAGGTAAAGTCTCCATCTTTCTTTACAGCTGCATAGTATTCCATGGTATACATGTACCACAATTTGTTAATCCATTCGTGGGTTGATGGGCACTTGGGATTCTTCCATGACTTAGCCATCATGAATTGAGCTGCAATGAACATTCTGGTACAGATGTCTTTGTTATAATGTGATTTTCGGTCTTCTGGGTATATACCTATTAAAGGAATTATAGGATCGAATGACAGGTCTATTTTTAGATCTCGAAGTACTCTCCAAACATCCTTCCAAAAGGAATGTATTAGTGTGCATTCCCACCAGCAGTGTAGAAGTGTTCCCTTTTCTCCACATCCACGCCAACGTCTCTGGTTTTGGGATTTTGTCATGTGGGCTAATCTTACTGGAGTTAGGTGATATCTCAGAGTAGTTTTGATTTGTATTTCTCTGATGATTAAGGAAGGTGAGCATTTTTTCATGTATCTGTAGGCTGTGCGCCAGTCTTCTTTAGAGAAGTTTCTCTTCAAGTCCTTTGCCCACCCTGAGATGGGATTACTTGTTTTTTTCTTGCTAATACGTTGGAGTTCTCTGTGGATTCTGGTTATTAAACCTTTGTCGGACAGTTTTTTTTTTTTTTTTAAAAATAAAACTTCAGTCTTTGGAATGTAAAACATTAAAAAAAAAGAACTCATGAAAAATGACAATCCACCCTATTGGAAATTTTGATGTGCCCGTTTTCAAGGTGGCATTCAGAACTGAAATGACATTTGAAGGGCTACTTTAGATGATTGTTATTCCAGCCCAGCCACACTACAAAGCGAGAGCAACCCAAAGTGATGAGTTGTGAGTGATGAGTCTCATGGAGACCCTACCTCCTCAGGTCTGTTTTTCTTTCTTTCTCATCTTGGGCTTATGGATCGTTTATTTTCTCTCCCAAAGGTTCCACCTGATGGTTGTTTTAGACTATTTTGATAAGATTTGAAATGTCACAGCTCTGGGTAGGAGAAGGCGATTCAAGGTTAATGAGAACCCAGACCACGCCGAGTGTAAATCCAGCCTTTGGGTTGACAGAGATGGGTGACAGAGGCTGGCGATGCCTACGCACAAATGGTGGATGCAGTTGACCTTCACTTGTTGCAGCAAATGAGCTGACTCATTCTGAGACAGACAGAGCTCTGCTGGGAGTAGTGTTTCAGGAACATCAAATAGGGGTTAAGTGATGATCAGAACTAAGGAATCCAGGAGAGGGAACTTGAGGGGTCTCTTGTAATGTATACATATACAGGGTCTATGTATGGGTAGTGATTTAAAGTTGCATACAAACTTTATGGCCACTCTATATATGCATGTGTGTGTATTATATTTATGTATATATACTTGTGTGCACACAAGTATGTGTGTGTGTGTTTTCATCCCCATCCCCTCTATGCTTAAGGCAGCAGATAGATTTGCAGAGGTAAACCCAATGATTCCCAGGCAAGTCTGCAAAACGTAATGTACGTATGTGTAACTATTTTTCTATGTTTCACTATCTTCTCAAAAAGGTCCCAGTATGGTGGATGGTTTCTTCCTCCTTCCTCATTTGAAGTTAAGGAGAAGGAATTTTCCTTCTCCTCTCTGGAGGCACAGAGCATGAGAACACCGTTCGAATCCCCCTTCACTCTCTCAGCGACTTGGCTCATTCCCCTGGAGTGGCTCTGCTGGGTGGGGCAGGACCTGGGTGGGCTCCTCTGAGTGCCCACTGGGCTTCCCTCTAGCTTCCTGCCTCTGTCCTCTGTGTGGCTGCATGGAGCTCTGTGCTCAGAAGGACCTTGAGCTTGGTTTAATGTTCTGCTGTTGCCATTTTGAAATTATTAATAATTTTTGGACTAGTGGCCCAGCATTTTCATTTTGTGCCGGTCCTTGAAAATTATGTAGCTGGTCCTGCCGAGAAGGCACATTCTCATTTGCTCTCCAATAAGGGGAACATTCTGCCCTCGCATGGGGAGCCCTGCAGTTTGGGGGAGTAAATTTCAATTTAGGGGCATGTTTTAGGAAGCACATTTGGCCACAAAACCAAGGCTTACTCTCTCACCAGCTTCATTGGCTTATTAGGGGTTTGGGAGGGAGCAGTAGATGGTGGTAAAAGTGTGAGGGTACAAATCCAGGTTCTGCTACTTACTGGGTGGATGACTTTGGGCGAATGAATCAACCTCATGTACCTTGGTTTCCCATCATCTAAAAACTGGGTAACACTGTTAAATACTTTGACATATCTAAGTGCTTCTGGTTCCAAGAACACAGTGTTAGTAATAATTGCTTTATAATTCGATCACCATAAACCTATACCTTCTTTCTCACTTGATTTGGAATTGAGAAGGGGTAGACAGGGAGTTACGCATTGGGTTCTTTAAAACCCCAATGATCCCCAAGTCCTGAAAAAGATTAAGAACTACCAGTAGGTCTCAAAAGGATCTCTCGTTGCCCTCTCGAGGAGTTTGAAAATTCCTAACCCCCAAACTGACACTGTAAGGTAATATGGGATAAGAACTTTATAAAAGTTGAAAACTAAATCCTTTAGGATCAGCTGGTGACAGATGAATCCTTCTCATTTTAAAGAAGACTTTTATCATCATCTTTGCAACCCCCTCCAAGGCCACACAGATGGGTACTCTCCTTCCCTGGACAATAGCTGCATCTGAGAGGATGATGTATTTATAAGAGATGTGGTTCTCAACCCAATAAATCAGGCTCAGTGCAGTGTTCGGGCAGAGCCGTGAGCCTGTGACTGGCTTAATAATTGTCTTGAATCATTTTGATTGTTCTCTGAACTCCAAAGCGGGAGAGAATTATTCGTTCACATCGTTCCTGACCTCAGGAAGTGTACAGGATGGCTGGTGAGGCAACCCAAATGCAGACAGTGATCAGGCCGGGTATGAAAGGGGCATGGGGAAGGAGGGGTACTTTGCCCTGCCTAAGGGGCCCGCTGGGGATTCACAGAGAGGTTGCCCATGAACTCTCCTAAAGTAAAAATAGTTTTTTCATATTAGATGTGTGTGTGTGTGTGTGTGTGTGTGTGTGTGTGTGAGAGAGAGAGAGATATGAGTCTTTTAAGAAAAGTAAGATGAATGTAATGATATTAATGCGTGGATATAGCCTGCTCTCATGGCGGTCATCGTTTCCATTTAGAGCTCATTGGCACTCGTAAATGAAAATCTTCCTGACAAAAACTCCCTTGCTCTTCCTTTCTCCCTAGAATGCCTTTATATTTCTTTAAAACCATATCCTCACTTGTGAGTCGTACCTTGTTTAACCCAATTTCTCTCTGGGGGCGAGTTATTTCTGATACAAAGTTTTCTAGATGGCTACCAAGAGATAGAGTTCTGAGAAACTTGGAATGGCTTTGAAGGCTGCTGAGTGTAGATGCCATGGTGGGGCGGGGGGAGGCCTGGTGGGAGCTGGAGACACCCCCCACAGCTGGAGCCCTCAGTGGAGGTTGTGAACAGCTTCCAGGGTGTGTGTTTGTTCCCGGTGGAAGACTCTGTGAAAAGCCTAAGGCAGAACGCCATAGAATAAGTCTCAGTAGAAACCCTGTGTCTATGAGTGAGATTTGTGAGGGGTCCGACTGACCCCACCTGCCGGAAGTTCGCCAGGTGTGCAGCTGGGCGTGACCTGGAGAGGAGCCCTCGGTGGCCTGAGTCTCTGCACTGCCACATGCTTCACACGTGTTGGAGGGGAAGCCCTCGCACTTCTGGCCTCTCAGTTTCCACATCTGCAAAATGGCGCTCCTGTCTCGTAGTGATCCGGAATGAGATGCCTATGATTTGTCAATTCCTTTGGGTGCATTATTCCATATCAATACGTATAATATTATTCCCCATCATGTAGCATGTTTTGAAGCTACATAAAATTAGAGAGAAACCAGACCAAGTCAAACAAAAACCAAAGAAAAGAAAAATCAGGGAAACTTTCTGAAGTCAAATAAGAACATGGAGGGCTTGTAACTGTCACCGTAAGAGTAATGGCAGAAACTCTGTTTAGGAGGCCACAGGCCTGTGTCAAAACAGACCTAAGAAATGAATTCTGTTGAATTTGTTGTCAGTGCTACAGTGAGGACGCATGCCTGCCTCCTGCCTCCTGCCCTCCTTTCTTTATCCTTCTATTCTGTCATGGGCGTGGTGTTGGGAACATGTGAAAGTTAATGACCCAAAGGGGAGCGAGGCCTTCAAACCCTCCCCTGCTACTCAAGGCAGAACCTGCTAGAATGGGAGTCAGGGGTCCCAGGGTCACTGGACACTGAGGAACGGCTTCCCAAGATTGATAGTAGCAGTTAGAAAACAATTTCTTTCATTTAAGTTTGTTTAGTGAAGGTTTGAGTTCATATTTTGTTTGAATAAGTTAATTTATTTCTCCATTTCCTGCATATTTATTTGTAGTGTCAGAAACAGGGTGTGTACTGTAGACCTGGAGACCACATCTGATCATCACTTAGCCTGACTTTCTGAGATCTTCTGGAACAAATCTCTCTTTCCCTGGTGCCAGGGGCAGGGAGGCTGCTTCTTTTTCGGCCTAAAACACAGTATACAGAGCTTCCGTGTGTCCAGGAACAGTTCTTTAAACCCTAAGTCATTGTCCCAATGTACCCCTGTTCATTTTATGCTCATTTAATTCGCTTCACTTTACTCCAGACTTAATTAAGTTTGATACAATTTAACTCGGTTCAAAGCATTTCTGAACATCTGCCAGGTACTGGGGTCCAAGGTCGTCCGACCACTGTCTTCCTAGAGATGCTGGCCTTGACGTTTTCCTCATGGCCACTAGGTGGCAGTGTGTCACACGAAATGTCCTCTTTGTGGCCCGGTGCGGGGCTCCTCCCCCGGGCCCAAGGCTCGGGGACTGTTGCTTCTTTCTTGGGTTTGTTTAATGCACACTTCCAAATTGAACCGACAGCTGGTGTTATAGCCGTGCGTGTGCTGTATATGTGCTTAATGATATTGTGGAATTAAATTCAAAAGGGTGACAATGTGGTTGCATGTGTATGTTTCCGAAGCCTGCTCGAGTTAGCAGCTTTTGCCTGCGGCTCTGTCGGGGCGGAGGGAGCTGAGGGAATACCCAAGGCCGGCGGCAGGTGGCATCAAAGGGACATTGTGCAAATCTGGCTTCCTGGGACATTGGCAGCCACAGCCCAGAGCTGCCCTTCCCGAACCCTATAATGTCTGAGGGGTTTTTTGGAGCCGTTGGTCAGACTTTTTTATTTGTGTTTTTTTTCCAATACCACGGGCATACAATAGTATCTAAACGTGATTTCAATTTGCATTTCCATTGACTTGTGAGGCTGAACATCTTTTTACAAGTTTCCATTCCTTGTGGAGTAAAATAACAGTCCTCATTTTCTTTATTTGCTCAGATTTCAGTGTACCCATTGTTAATTTATTTTTTTGAGACAGAGTCTCTGGCACCCTGAGTAGAGTGCTGTGGTGTCATAGCTCACAGCAACCTCAAGCTCTTGGGGGTCAAGTGATCATCTTGCCTCAGTGTTCCTTTTTTTTTTTTTAAAGTAGAGGCAGGGTTTTGCTATTGCTCAGGCTGGTCTCAAATTCCTGAGCTGAAGCAACCCACCAGCCTTGGCCCCCCAGAGTGCTTGGATTACAGCCTGGCAATGTTTTTTTTTAAACAAATGTTCTGACATAGTGATAAAGCCCGTCCGTAATTTCCATACTAGCCAAGATGTTGGGTTTTGGCCGCCAGTAACAGAGTACCAACTAACAACAGCTTAAATCACAAAGAAATGTAAGTATCTCGTGCACCAAGCATCATGACATTAGGTGGTTCTCGGTAGGGTAATAGACCCTAGTTTTAGACCTGGCTGTCCCTGCCTTTCTGCTCTGCCATCCTCAGCATCCTCAGCTTGGCCATACCTCTTCTGGTGGTCTCAAGACCACTGCTGCAGTTCCAGGGAGCGTATCCTTTACACTGCACAAGCAGGAAGCCAGAAGGAAGGTGGCAGGAACCCAAACTGGGCCTTCACCTTTTGCTGTCCTTTTTACCAAGGACTAGCTTCTGAAGCTCGCTCTATATCTCACGGGCCATCCCATTTCATCCCTGAGAGCTGGGAAGATTGTAGCCCCAACAAAATCCAGTGGCGGGGATGAAGGGACGAAGCCAACAGTTCTCCTTCTCCCAAATCGGAGTGATCAGATCGTCTCCCAGCTCCTACTTGTTTCCTCTGGAACACCTGCTTTTCATTCTCCATCCGGCTGCTGCTCTCACGGCCCACTTCACAACTCGACTTTCCTCTGCGACCCTCCCCAGTTGGGTCACCTTTCTGAATCCCATGTTTTCCACTTTCTTGTTTTTGTTCTCTCTCCTTTTGCAAAAGCCCAATCCTTCAGTAACTTCCTAAGAAGTAGGAAGTAGTAGATAAAGGCTTGCTTATGTGAAAATGTCAATATCCTGTCCTCGCGTTGGGTTCATCATTTGGTTGGCATGGAGTACGGGGCTTCAAATAATCCTCTGTCTAAATTATGGAAGCAGTGTTCCCTGATTTTTTTATTTCCAATGTATAGAAGGCCAAAGTCATCCTGTGTCATGATCCTTTGATTAAAAATTCAACTCTGTGCTCTGAAGCTCTCCAGATCTCCCCTTAGCCCTGGCTTTTGGGGACTTCACTTAGGGTGCTCTGTCTGGTGGTGCCTTCTGCCCACAGTCCTCCGGCAATGTGCTTGTTTTATGCCTCTGGTGGCTCTCTTGTCTCGATTTCCTCTGTGTCACATTCCTGGAACTCCTGTTACTTGCAAGGAAGACTTCCTGGATTCACCCTTTATCGTCCTCACATTTTGGGGTTTACTTTTCTTCTCTTTATCTCTTTGTTTCACTTTCTGCAAGGTTTTTGGGATTGATTGTCCAAACTCCCTTATGTTTTTTTTATTTGCTTTTCGGATATATTTTTATCATCTAAGAACTTGTTCTTTGTTCTTTAATAGATTCCCTTTCATAGCCTCATGTTTTATGTATAACATATTGCTCTGAGGACTTTTTTGGGGGGAGATTTTCTTCTGTTTCTCTGATTTTCTGCTGTCTCTGGGTCCCTTTGTTTTTGTTTTGTTTTTGGGTTGCTTTCCTGTTCCCTAGAATAGTTCCTCATTGGTCGTTCACAGTAATGAAGCAGGCACGGAAAGGTCAGTTGGAGGGGCAGAATGTGTGGGCTGGGCTTTTTTTTCCCTACATAATTATGGGGTACATGTGAGTGTTTGTTACATGCAAGAATGTGTAATGATCAAGTCAGGGCCTCTGGGGTATCCAACATCTTTAGTATTTATCACCTTTATGTATTATTTTCATTTCACATCCTCTTATTTAGTGACTTGAAATATACATAACATTGTTGCTGAGTATAGTTACTGTATTATGCTCTCCAACCTTACAACTTATTTTGAGATTGTTGATAGGAAGATCTTTTGCAGGATGATTGTAGGCTTGCCCTCTGTGGGATACTCCAAAATCTCAAGATATGTTCGCTTTCATTCTAAGACCATTTCCAATTTGGTCTCTATAAGGACCTCATGGTGGGTCTCCGTAGCATAAAGGTTTTTACAATGTTAACTTATTCATATTCCTCTAGATACCAAACTTCCTCAGGCCTCAGTTTCCTTATCTATGATCAGATGAAAGTGGGGTAGGTGACCTCAAAGGGCACTTTCCACTCTATGGTTTTATAATATGATTCAGGACTGAGATAAGTTAAGAGATGGAGGCATATTAGAAGGAATCAACGATTCTAAAATAGGAAAATCCTTTGAAGCTATCAGGAGATAGGCGACTAGAAATCTAATAAAAAAATTGACTCATTGGAGACCTTACTCAATGGGAGATAATTAGAAATAAACTTGGGAGGGAGGACTCAAGGAGGGCTAATATTTGGTGGCAATGCCTTAATTAATTTTGCCCTATGCCCTTGGGAAGCTGCAGTGACTATGTTTTGTAGGCTACCTCGCAGGGCTGCATTGCACACCTAAGCAGGACATTGCTGATTGACTGAGGCATTATAGATCCAGAGAGAAGGAAGGAGTATTAGATTTTAATTTATAATAATCCATCCAAGACCCAGGGTCTTAGACTGACAGACCCCTACACAAAGGTCAACATCTTGGAGGATTTCTAAAATTAGATTCTTCTTTACTCCTAAAATGAAGCTGTGTTCTTTCCTCCAGGGCTGCCAGTGTGAGGTTAAGGGGTCATCAAAAGGTGGCAGGAAAAACATCGCTTGGAGATTTCACATTTCTGCATAGGAATTTACTAAGGTCTGATGTGTATGTATTAAAATTAAAAGTAAGTCTTAGTTTAAACTCTATTTGCTTACTGAGACTGTAAGTTCCTGTGAAATTGGTGCCTACTTTTTAATGAATTACACAATTGGAGCAGTTGTGTTGATTAAATGTCTGAGTAAATGAATATATTGAGATCCAAACATGTCTTGGAAAACTGCCTCCTTGTCATCTGCTTCTAATTCATGGTGAAAATCTATAGGTCACTATCCAAGTTCAGCATGTTCTAAGCAGGCTGAGGATCAGAATGGGGGCTGTTTAGAAAGATAACAGTCCGTTCAGCACCATTTGACAAAATTCCAATGTCACAAAACACCTTGAGGAATCACATCTTGGTCAATACTCCTGATTTGTCTTGAAGTCACTTCAATATTGCATTGCCTGCGCAGAAATATACCTCACCTGTCATAATGGTATTTACACAGAGTGCAGGAGAAAGTGATGGCGGGGGAGACATTTAGGGGAGATTTCCTGGATTTACGATATTGATTTTTGTTCTTTGTATGAAGAAGAAATTAACGTCCCTCCTCCTGGAAATATGTTCTCTGTAATGAGCCTAGTTAACTTCATGAAATACAGCTTACCAAGTTAATGTTTGCCAAGAAAGGAGACCGGGTTGGATTCAGAGAGGGGCTGGTCTTGCTGAGGGAAAAGGAAAGGCTCTTCTCCATTGCAGGTGAGACAAAGAAAGCTTAGGTTGCCTGTCGTCTTGGCAAAGCTGTTGAAAGATTAGCCTGAGTTGGGGAAAATTATTTAAGAAAGCATTGGAGAGGAGGGAGCATTTGTAGAGTGGCGCAGATGAAGGAGCTGCTCTTTGTGTTTTCTTTCAATAAAGCCATTTATTCATTTATCTATCTAACAAACATTTACCAAAGGCACTGTCTTCATTGAAACAGGTGTAAGGACTTGCCCTTAGGAGACCAGAAGACCAAACCACCCAACCAGCCTGTTAGTGGTTAAGTGCAGAGTCTAGAACTATCACAATTCACAATCTCCCCTGAGCCTTCTGAAATGGAAAACTTGGTTTGGAAAAACCTGAGTCTGCATCTCACCTTTAGCTCTCTGGTGCCCAGAGGGGCACGTGGCCTACACTTTGCAGTCAGTCCTTCCAAAAATATGCCTTTCATCCTTTCCCCCCCTTTTAGGGATCTACAGTGACTTCCTAAGTCACCTGCTAAACTAAAGACCAAAAACCTACCTCAGACCAAAGGCCTGAGTTTTAAGCCTTGTCATAATTCAGCTTCTTTTCTTTTCCGACCATGTGGGCATAGCAACCTGGGTGCATCTCTCCCCTCTGAGGTTGCTTCCAGATAGCTAGTACCCTCTCCTAGAATCTTCAGGTCGTTAGACTGTTGGGGGATAGCTGCTGCCCGGGGAGCACCCCTACCCCTAAATCTAGGAGTGTTTTTGCCTGGGATTGCCCACCTTTCCACAGCCTAGGAACTAAAGGGTTAACGCATGGCAGCCAGGGAGCATGGATCTCAGCGTCCTCTGCTCTGCTAGTGGACGGCCAGTGGAATAGTTTGCACACATTCTGCTCAGCCCCAGGAAACCCACTGTGCATTCTCTCTCACTTCCACGCCTGCTCTTTGCTTGTTTGGACAATTCACATTTCCTAAGGTCTAACGTAGCAAAATTTATCCATGCATGTAATAACTATTTATTGAGGGCCCACTAAACGGCTGCAGAGGTACAACACAGACATTGTCAGGCCCTCATGGAGCTGAGAGTCTGGAGTGGGGAGTGAGCCATCCATTGGACAGTCACGTGAATCAGTGTAGGTTTTATGGAGTGGGTCATGCAGGCAGTGTCCTGGGGGTGCAGTAGTGCATCTGTGGGAGACTGTACCTTGGCTCTGGACCTGATCTGGGGGGAAGAATGGGGGGTCAGGAAAGCCTTCCAGGCAGGACCTTCCAGCCCTTCATGCTGAGGTCTGAGGTGTGAGTCCGGGTCAGCTAGGTATACAGCAGTCACACAGCAGGGGCAGCATGAGCAAGGGCCCTGGGGCAAGGCGAGCATTGTGCATTGAGAAATTGACAGTAGCCAGTGTGGTGGCGTGCAAGTCCCATTTCTTCCATGGACTCATCTAGAACTCCTGAGAATTATCTTTATCTATTAATTAATTACGTAATTAAATTTTTGAGACAGAATCTCACTCTATTGCACAGGCTATGGTGCCACAGTGTCATAGCTCACAGTAACCTCGAACTTGTGGGTTCGAGCCTTCCTCTTGCCTCCGCCTACCAAATAGCTGGGACTAAAGGCGTCTGCCACAGCACCCAGTTAATTTTTCTATTTTTAGTAGAGGCGGGGTCTTGCTGTTGCTCAGGCTGGTCTAGAATTCCTGAGCTCAGGGAATCCACCCACCTCAACCTCCCAGAGTGCTAGGATTACATGCGTGAGCCACCTCGTCCAGCCCAGAACTGTATCTTTATGTTGTCTTGTTGATGAATTAGTAAAGGGATTGATGTCTGATGGGACACAGCTGTGACTTGAAGGAGCTTATGTCTGGTAACTTTTTTGTTTTTCTTTTTTGAGTTAGAGTCTTACTCTGCCATTCAAGCTAGAATGCAGTGGTGTTATCACAGTTTCCCACAGCCTTGAATTCCTGGGCTCCAGCCATCTTCCTGGTAGCGAGGGCTACAGGCATGTGCTGCCACTCCCAGCTAGTTGTTTTTGGCTCGTTTGCTTCATTTCTCAGGCTGGTGTCAAATTCCTGGCCTTAAACAATCTTCCTGCCTTACCTCCCCAAAGTGCAGGGATAAGGGGCATGTGCCACTGCACCTGGCCTGGTAACTATTTTCCGAATGACTTTGCCTTAGTCTTTAAATGCTTCATGTGCGGAGTCTCTTGCCCTCAAACTGTAAGCTCTCAGAGGGCAGGACTGGTCGAGCAGGAATTGTCTGTGCAGCATTAGCCTAAGAATCATAAGAACGAGAGGGTATGATCTGAGCCAGAATTCAGCTGATGGATGGAAATTTGCAAGCTATTATAGAATCCATCATGATTAAGCAAAGTCCTTTGAAACTTTCAGGGCAAATCATTTTGATACTTAATAGAATAATAATAACAATACAGTTTAACTCTGTTCTCTCAGTGCTACGATTTTTTTTTGTGTATTTCTGATGTTGCTATATAGGGTTCCATATTTACTGGAATTGAAGAAGGTATTTAGCCTGACAGGTAAGCACCATCTGTCTGTCTATGTTTTATTTTTTGACATTGAGAAGCAGAGCAGATAGATACAATCTCTGGCCACTTCCCATCTCAGCTTCCCGGGTCACTGCCTAAACTCTTGCATCAAGAGGTGACAAGAAAAGCCGGTGGTGTTATTATTACCTCTATCCCATGGCTTATTGCCTCTATTAAAGAGAAATGGGTCTGAGATGGGATCCTTCAGCCAGGGATCTGAGGAGGCTAGTGTCAGGCCCAGGGGTCATTTTTTACTGCAGTGAGCTTGGTGCAGGGAGTTCTTAGAGGGAAAACTCGTTAGTTATGGAATGGAATCTATCTGGGGCCTGGCAGCTCAGTAACAACCCCGCCACTGACCTCACGTAGGCCGTGAGTCTGCTAATGTGAGCTGGCCATTGTGGCCTTCTTGTCTGTGTTGTAGGCGATGGCTTCAGGGAAGACAAGAGGGTGAGGTCCCTGGGAGAAAACGAGCCCCAAAGAGACGGTGCCAATTATTACACCTGTCAGTGTTCAGCAACAGATAAAATTAATTCGGAATCCCAAACAGTCTGCAGAAAACCGAACACAATTATCTAAGAAATTAAGTTATACCATTGCCATGACCTTTAATCAATCATCCAACCGTTAATGTTAATTTTGTGATCTAAAAATCATAGTTCTATTTGCATTTTAATGGCTGCTAAATGAGTGTCATCAGGAAGAAATAATGGCGGGGTGGCCTTTTGCTACAAATTCTTCCTTCCTAATGGGGATGCACAAAGCAAAGCAGCAGTGTTGGGACAAGGTTTTGTTTCACCTTCTAGCAGATGTATGGAGCTGCCCTTCTCAAATGAAAAAACAAGCAATTCCCCACAAATACCACCACCTGTTGTTACAGATAAATCCAAGCTGTGAAATGGAACGGAAGCTTAATGGCAGAATCATTACGTGGCTTCCACCTCCTCCTGCCAGCCCTTCATAATAGGCTCTTAACAACTTGTTCCTCAGTCATGTACCTTTTTAAGCCTTCGACCAGCCACCAGGCCCTGTCCCCAGCCAGGAGAAATGGCCTGTGGATTTGTGGCTAAAAATAAAAAGTTACCAACCTTGGGGAGAATGATCGCACGTCCATTTGCACAGTTTAAGTGGCTCAAAACTGGCTCTGTGCCGCTCCAGACTTAGGGTTTCCTTTAAATCTTAATCCAGATACCCAGTGGTTTATTTTATAGCTAATGAACCCAACCTTCAGGTGGGAGCGTAAAATCCTAATTAAATTGGGGCATCATGAGGTTATTGGCAGGTTGTTTATAATTCAGCGGAATCTTGCTTCTGTGAGTAGGGATAGGGAAATTATAAAACATTAGAACTGGAATGCTGTATCTTTTAGTTATCTGCTTACCATCTCCAAAGTCCTTTGGTCTATGGATTTCATCACTCCCTCTATTAATATTGATTGGTGAGGAAGCCTGGGATATTATAGTTACTAGAAACACTGTGTTCCTCACCTGAAACTCAGCTTCTTTGCTTAAATCTCCTGGGAGAAGGTCTATGTGAATTATTTCTTCTGATGAAAGAGGTCTTGAAATTATAAATTCGATGGAGGAAAAAAAGCTTTAAAAATAAAGAGCTTCAGAGATCTTCTGCGTACAGAAAATTCAAATAAGAAAGGAAGGAGAACATATTAGAGATGAATGCTAACTTATATTTTTCCTTCAGTAGAAGGGTGGGGAATGGTTCTGAAAAGATTGCAAAACTCTATTTCATAAAAGATTTATTAGCAGTGACAGAGGGAGATTGCTGAGTGGGACCCTGATAAATGCCTCCCCCTTTTTTTCCCTGCCTTAAAATTATGGGTTCTGTCCATAAAGTACTGATTAATTCATATTCACTCAATGACATATCCTTTTTTTCTCCCCCTAGCAAAGATTGTAAGCATTTTTACTTCAACAAATAAAGTACTCTGGGTGGGATGCATACTAATTCATTTAGCACTGAAACTCGTACTACAATTTATGCAGCTGATCACAGCAAAGCAGGAAAGAATCTTTTCTTTGACTGTGACAAGGCCTGCCATCCTTTCAGCGTTCCCTTCCCCCAAGGCATTATTTATCTCTAAGCTTCACAAAATTGAAGACTTATCCAAGACCCTTTAAAAACAGAGTGGCATCGTAGGTAGCCCCTCCCCAAGAGGGAAATGTCTTTGCTTTTCTAAAAGACGAACTGTAGCAATTGGAGTCTTTTCTTGTTCAAAGAATCCAGATAAAGTAACTGGTGTCTTATTCTAAATTTCCAGAGAAAATTGGCTGGATTTGAAGCACTGTATCTCTTTTGGAGTATTAGGTGGTTCAGGAAGAGAAAAAAAAATGACAAAATACCTAAAGGGAAGAGAAGAGATTTGGGCAGTGGATCAAGAACCGGAGTCAGCTGTTAGCTCAAGTATTTATCTACCTGGGAGAAACACAATGGTATCTCAAGGACTTCTCTGCTTCCTACGGTGGTGCCTGAGAGTCAAGCATTTTTCAATTTTAATGAATCTTTAAAATTGTTAAGAGTCCTCCAGTCCCATTTACAATATTGGAAAATGCAGAAAATGACTAGAAAAAGAATGATTTCACCAGCTAGCACTGGGCTAAGCACTGGTCTGGATTAGTCAGGAGTTTTCCACTAGAGAGGGTGTTTTGATTCTGGTTGGAAAAAACACTGGACTGTGTCCTGCCTGAGAGCAGATGCTGTGTCTGCCTCATTCACATGGCACAGTGCTTGGCACATGGTAGGCACTCCCTATGCTGTCAGTGAACAGTAAACAATCGTGTACATCCCAATTTGATTTGGGATAACCAAATGTAACAGCGCATCTAGGGTTGGTGTGTAGGGTTGCGAGTTATGTCAAGGGGAAGAACGCGTGGGATTCCCAAACCTTTTAATCCAGGGTCTACTGGGGATCCAGGATCTAGAAGCTGTGTCGGAAGGAGACTCTCATAGCTCTGAAGATACTGGGTTCTATACAAGCTGACAGTGAGCACTGGCAAAGCCAGGGGATGGTGAATGCTTAGGGAGCTGGTGACTGGCATTGAAGGACAGGAGATACAGCTGTCGAGGGTTGGGGCACAGGACTCTGCTTTCAGCTACTGGGAAGGTCAAGGTTTTTCAGTTGGAAACTGGAAGTGCAAGCCGGAGTACCAACCAGTGATGGAAATAGAATGAACCATGATTGACTCCATTTGGGGACACAATTAGTACCAGTGTCTGGAGTTGAATGGAAAAGCAATCAAGGGGACTCAGTCATCAGGTTCGAGAGGGGTGATTCAGTGAGGGGCAGACTATTTCAGGCTTCTCCTAAGGAAACAACCACCTTGAACATGGGAGAATCAGGTTCATTTTTGCCAGAGTTAATTGATACATTGCATACTTCAATCTTCCTCCTTTAATAATAATGATAGCTAATATTTATTGTGCATCTATTAATAATACAGGTCAGGAACAGTACATAGCACTTGACTTGCCTCTCATTCAGTCCTCATAACAGTCCTGGGTGCTAAGCACTGTTATCATCATATCCATTTTACAAATAAGTGAAACGAAGGCTTGCAGGGGTTGTTTGTGTGAGACTATATGTCTAGGAAGTGGAGCCAGGGCTGAATGTCTGGATGTACTGAAAACCTGGATAAACTACTAAAAATTCTGAAATTTTCCTATTCAAGTGGATAAAGAGACATTATAAGCCCCTTTTGGTGTCTATACATCCTGGAGATTCCCCCTAGGCCATCCCGTGATCAACAGAAGAGTGATCAGTAGAGTAGGTGTCACTGCAGCCAGTATCTTTGCTGAACTAGGGGCACTTATTTCCTCCTCCTCCTCTTTCTATTCCTTTCCTTCCTCTTCCCCTCCCCCCTCTCCCTCTTCTTTTTTTGAGTTAGGGTTTCTGTTGTATGGCCTAGAGTCAATGGCATCATCACAGCTCACTGCAATCTCAAACTCCTGGGCCCAACAATCCTCCCACCTCAGCCTCCCAAGTGGCTGGGACTTTAGGTGCGTGCTACCACGCTTAGCTAAGTTTTCTATTACTTGTAGAGATTGGGGTCTCACTATGTTGTGCAGGCTGGTCTCGAATTCCTGGGCTCAAGTGATCTTTCTGTCTCCATCTCCCAAAGTTCCGGGATTACAGGAGTGAACAACTACACCTGGACACTTTTTTTAAATTGACAAATAAAAATTGTACATATTCATGGTGTACAACATGATACTTTGATCCATATACACATCGTGGAATGTCTAAATCACGTTAATTAGCAAATGTATTATGTCACATTTTTTTTTTTGTGGCGACACTACTAAAAATCTACTCTTTGCAATTTTCAATTATGTAATATGTGATTCTTTTTTTAAAATTAAATCATAGCTGTGTACAATAATGCAATCATGGGGTACAATGTGCTGGTTTTATATACAATTTGAAATATTTTCATTGAGCTGGTAAACATAGCCTTCATGGCATTTTCTTAGTTATTGTGTTCAGACATTTATAGAAATATATGATTCTTAAGTATAGTCACAATGCCGGGCAATAGATCTTGAACTTAACTGGTCCTCTCTAGCTGAAATTGTGTATCCTTTGAGTTCCCCAATTCCCCCAAGCTGGGAGGTGTACATACTTTGTATCTTACCTTTGGGTGGAGACAGTTTTCCTGGCTACCTGGCAGGCTGGGGTAGCATAAACTTAAACTTTCTCTAAGAGACTGTGCATGTCCCCCAGGGATCAGAGGAAGAAGGAAGCTCCTGCCCACTGTTCCCCAGCAGGAGCCACAAGGAGGGCCTGGTTGTTTCTCAGCATCGTCAACATCAACCCAACGTCTTTTCTCAGATTTTTAGGCTTTGCCCTCTGCAAATGGGCCAATCCCATAAAACCCACTTATAATTCCTGCCATTGCTGTCTCTAGGGCAGATGGTAGAATAATGGGGGGCAGGTAATGAACTCCAAGAACGTCTCAGTATTTCAGTGCAGTTTAATGACAAGAACTGGGATCTGAAGGGAGCTAACGTGAGTTCAACTCTCGGCTGGATCAATTATCATCTGTGTGACCTTGGCTTGGCTATGAAACCTCTTTCATTCTCTTTGTAGAATGGGGTAATTATATCCACCTTCTTAGATTCCTACTGTCCCTTTAAGTCTTTTCACCAGAGAAAGACAGAATTAATATCACGATAGATACAGTCCACCACACAATTCGATTGTCTGGTCCTTGGGGGGACAGAGGAACTGGCAGAGTAGCCTATTATAGTTTGCAAGATAGAATCCTCACCAAATGCTATGCTATCCACTGCTCCAAAGCAGACGTGGGCTTTCTGTCTTATTCGTTGCGATGGGTTTGTTTATTGGAGCTCTTCTTTTAGAACTGTCTAGAACTTTTCCAATTTAAGTGATTCTGAAATGACATTTCCAAAACCAGCCTAAGACTTTCCTGTGCTGTCCCAAGCTTCACCTCACATCCCCACGAAAGCACACCCAGGCTTCATTACATTTACCAAGATAGACTCAAATAAATCCTATTGTAGATAAACAGCCTGTAAAATTAACCATGGGTGAGCAGACTGCCTGGAAATGTACTCTTTAAAGGGCATCCTCTTTAAGGGGAGAAACCAACCAAGGAATGGATTTGGAGATAATTTGTGTCTTGCAGGTGTGGCCTGATAAGGCCCAGGAAAGCTCACCTTTACGAGTGTAGAAATGCAGTATGCCCATCATCAGGGTAGCTTACATAAGCCATGTCATTTATTAGAGCAAGATAACTTGTTCAAGTTATTTGTCGTGGGGAGAAACTAATAGGGATAAAAATAATATAGTAAAATTTGTTAAGTACTTGTTATGTACGTTATCTCTTTGGTCTTTAAAGTAATTACATGTGATTGGTATGACTGTTCCTGTTTTACAAAGGAAGAATTAACACCCATGAGATTTATGGATTTATTTTAGTTTCCATAGTGAGGATTCGTGGTTCTCAACCTCAGGGAACATTTAGCAATGTCAGGAGACATTTTTAGCTGTCACAACCTGGGAGTGGGCTGGGAAATATTAGTGGAATCTAGTGGGTAGAGGCCATGAATGCCCCTATAAAGAACTGTGTGACCCCAAATAACAGTGCTGAGGTCGAGAAACCATGAGCTGGGGGAATGGCAATGAACCAGTTTTCTTTTTTAAAATTTTTTAAATTTCAGGGCGGTGCCTGTGGCTCAAAGGAGTAGGGCGCCCACCCCATATGCCGGAGGTGGTGGGTTCAAACCCAGCCCCGGCCAAAAACTGCAACAACAAAAAAAAATTTTTTTTTTAAATTGCAGATAAATGTGAGGTTTATCTGAAGGTTACAGTGTTTGCATTTGGTAGGTGGAGTCCCTCTTGTAAGTGTGTTCTTCACCCAAGAGGCATGCCATACACCCCCCATTGTGCTCATTAAGTGGGAGCACACCCATCCCTCCTTCCCTTGTTCTCCCTCCCCTCAACTTGTATTGAATTGAGAATTGAGTTTTTCTCTTATGTTGGCGTGTATTAGATGGTCTACTGGCTTTGTATTAGTATTGAGCACATCGGATACTTGCTTTTCTTTTCTTTCTTTCTTTTCTTTGAGAAAAGTCTCATTCTGTCACCCTTGGTAGAGTGCTATGGCATCATCACAGCTCAGGGCAACCTCTGTCTCGTGGGCTCACGTGATCCTCCTGCCTCAGCCTCCTGAGTAGCTGGGGCTACAGGCACCCACCATGATACCGGCTAGTTTTTCCATTTTTAGTAGAGACAGGGTCTCGCTCTTGCTCAGGCTGGTCTCGAACTCCTGAGCTCAAGCAATCCACCCACCTTGGCCTCCCAGAGTGCTAGGATTACAGGTGTGAACCACCCCATCTGGGCTGGACACTTGCTTTTCCATTCTTGTGATGCTTTGCTAAGAAGAATGTGTTTCAACTCCATCTAGGTAAACACAAAAGATAAAAAGTTTCCATCTTCTCTTATGCCTAAATAGTATTGCATGGTATACACGTACCACAGTTTGTGAATCCATTCCTAGGTGGATGGGCATTTAGCTTGTTTCCACATCTTGCTGATTGTAAATCGAGCTGGGATAAACAATCTAGTGCAATGAACCAGTTTTTCGATTCCTAGTTCAACACTTGTTTCCAGACAAGGTTTGCAATGCAGCGTGTAGTACAACTGCTGTCACTGATCTCAATTCCTCCCGGCTGATGTGTGCTCATGGTACATACTTATTTCAGCTGGAACCATTTTGCTTGGTTGTTGAGTCCATTCCTGTGGGTCTCTGCAGACAGGTTGTTGGCTATTCCGCATATCACCTCTGGGTGTCACCTCGCCAAACTTGGCTGCTCCTAACCTGCAGGTGGTAGAGGAAGACTCTCTTTGCAATGGAGCAAAGAGTATATGTTGAAGAGAAAAATCACTTTTTTTGTTTTCTTTTTAAAAGGCTCCCCTGCCTGCCCAGGCAAACAGTAATAATGCCATATGTAGCACTTTATAATTTTCAAAACACTTTCATATTCCTTTAACAAATACTTATTGAGGAGAAAATAAGTACCAGGTTCTGTTCTAGTTCTGAGCATAAGTAGCAATGGAAACAGACTCAGCTCTTGGACTTTACGTACAAGAGGCTGGCGCTATAGACAATGAAGAAGGAAGTATTTGATGTGCCAGAGGAAGACAGCCACCTCAGAAAAGAGTAGAGCAGAGTCAGGGTGCTCAGGAGAGGGGGTACTGCTGTTGCCACTTCACACAGTAAGCAGGAGTGGTCTAACAGGTAAGCTGGTAATTCTGCGGATGTGAGGATGGGAGGGAGTGAATGTTTTGGATATCAGCGGGTGGGATTCTGAAACTGGTGTGTGTTGGACCAGTGAGGGGGCCAGTGTGGCTGAAGTTGGGTGGCCAACGTGGGTAGTGGAAGGAGATGGGGTCACAGAAGTAGCAGCAGATGAACTTTGCAAGCCACCGAAGGACTTTGAGTTTAGCTCTGATTGAGATGGCAGCCACTGAAGAGTTTTGGGCAGCAGAGTGACACAGTCAGACATAGCTTTCAAAGATCAGTCTGGCCACTGTGCTGAGGGCAGAGTGGAGGAGTCTGGAGTTCTAGTCAGGAGACCAGTCCAAGGCTGTTGACATACTCCGGGAAAGAAACAACAGTCGGCACCAGAGATGCAGCATTGGAGGTGGTGATGAAATCAATCTGATTCTGAATTTACTGTGGAGGTTGAACCAATGGGGTGTGAGAGAAAGAGAGGGAAAGGAGATGGCTTTCAAGATTTCGGCCTGAGGAACTTTTCCATTTGAGATGGGGAATCTGTAAGAGAAGCAGGTTTGAGTTCCATTTGAATATTTCGGTGTCAGGTGCTTGCTTATGCGAAGTCTAAGCGGGGAGGTCGAGGCATAGCACAGCCTGTAGCATGGAACATTTCCAGCGTGATGTCATAGTCCTCTTGGACCAAAAAACCAGTGTTTAGTTAACTTGACCATCATTGCATGTCCTGGGACTGGGGAGAGATAACACTTTATCTGATACTAACATAGTGTCCTCCTACCAGAGGGTTCTAGACAGAAGTCAGCCAACAGAAAGGAATCTCCAAAAGTGCCAGTTCCTGCAAACTGTCTTTAATCCAAGCTGCTTCTTCTTCTTTTTTTTTTTGAGACAGAGCCTCACGCTGTCACCTTGGATAGAGTACTGTGGCATCACAGCTCACAGCAACCTCCAATTCCTGG